>WHWC01000430.1:0-143315 GCA_019426215.1 Buddleja alternifolia | reverse complement strand
CCTCTTTTAGATTGATTTGCAGACGACTATAGAGCAAAGAAACACACATAACAAAAGTTCTTTCACTCTCCTCCGTTCATCTACTGTACCCGGAGCTTGCCTTGAGGCATACGCCCCCGGGGAAACGGAGGGAGGCGCTACACCTGTAGAGCGTACGCCCGATGAGGTGGGGCGTACTGCCTGGGCGTCTAGGTGCGCTTTTTCCCGTCCCACAGCTTGGGAGGTTGAGAGAATACTACACTATCACTCTCAATAACGCTTACAAGAATTGTTTCTACACTTGGTTCTAGATTTGGTTGGTTTACAAATGATACTTCTACATTTGTTTATACTAATTCACCTCCATAATGAACGGTGTAGATTCATTTGATCCTACGGATGTGGGAGACACGTCTAGAGCACTCCATGAATATTATTTAGGATATTCTCTATCCTAAGAACTTTCTATCATATTCACTTGTTTCTAGAGAGGTCCACACATCTCTACGATATTCTACATACTTCTCCCACTATCTAGAATAATCTAAGACATTCTGCACAGTTCAAGAACTCTCCGTAAGGATCTACATTCTTCTAGAGTATTTTAGTATTTTCAAGAGTCTTCTAGACTTTTCTAAACCTTTTCAAAATACTCCAATAGCCTCTAGACTCCCGTCTATTAACAAACTGACACGTCCCATGTCGTCTCAAAATATTTCAAACTGTCGAGGCATGGCAGTAATCCTAGGTTGTTTCAACCCGATTATAATGATTTTGGGTCCTGACTTATTCCAACTCCAAGCCAAAGGCCACCATTTTTTTGGAGGAAAACGTGTTAATGAATTGGATATTGTACATCGATGGTGTTAATGAAGTGGAATGTTTAGAATTGGGAGTCGATGATGAAGATAATAATCTTAAATAAGAGTATTAGGCAAGAGTTGAACTTTTAGCTCAATGGTTGAAAATATTATTTTTTTATGTCTTCATCTTAATGTTTTTCCCTTAATTTTTGTAATTTTTTGCTAATTTGATTCAATTTTTAATATTATTTTATACACAAGAGAGTCAAAGCTTTGCTGAAATACTTTCTCAAGAAAAGCTTAGAAACTCCATAGCCAAAATTCTTTCAAGCTTTTTACATACATTCCAGACAGTTATAGATATCTCAAACATCTTCAAAGAAGAACCATGCATTATTATTAAGATATCCTAAGTTTTTAGAACTTCCTAAAATCAAACAAACCCGTGATCAAAATCCTCAACCTCATCTATCTGTGTGAAGAAGTTGTTGACTCTACAAGCAGTATTTCTGAGTGAGAGAAGCTTGTTGGTGAATATCTTCATTGGTGCTGAAGTCTGCGTAATCAAGGAGCCCAAGATCATCATCACCACCTCTATTTTGTAGAAGCCTCTGTGTGATACTTCAATAATCAATTTAGTGGAATTCCTCCAAGTGTTCAAGGAGAAGAAGGACGTAGCTGGGATTACACCATCCAGTGAACCTTACAAATTCTTGTGTTATTTACTATTTTATTGTCTTACTTTATATTCTATTATTTATTCTGAAAAAGACAAGTAAAACGGTTAAGCGACTATTTGACCAAAACGAACACTAAAGCTTTAAAATCATTTTCGCTGTGCTAACCCTGATTAAGTGATCTAAGCTTTACCCTACTTTGGTAAATTGCTAAAATCACTAAGTCTAAGTTATCTTTACTGTAGCGCCTGACCTAGCGCTCAACTCTCTAAGCGTTCAAATCTTTTAAAAGTGATACAAATTTTTTTGAAGTCGAAAAAGACTTCAGGGTCTATTTGACCCCCCCTTATAGACCCTTTGGTATGCCACTTAGGACCATCAAGTGGTATCAGAGCGGTTGTAGAAGAAACCTAAGCGTTTCCGAGTGTAACTGCTTGTTTAGATCCATTTTTCTAAACTTAGTCGCTTTATTTATTTTAAATCTCATATCATGGCTTTTAACAAGATGCCTAAGCTGGTTGAATCAAACTATGATTCATGGAAACTTAGAGCATTTACATACTTATGTTCATGTGATAATGAGATGTGTGATGTAATTACAGATGGCCCCATTCAGATCATGAAAGTTGTAACTCGAGCCCCTGGAGCAACTGAGGTTACTCCAGATGGTTATGTCTAGAAGCCCAAGTTAGAATGGACGCCAAAAGATCAGAAAAGAGCGAATCTAGATAATGTTGGACGAAACGCTCTATACTCAGCATTAGGAGGCAATGATGCATTGTTCAACAAGATCAAGCAATGTAAGACTTCAAAAGAGATATGGGATAAGTTGGCCATCATGTCCGAAGGGTCAGCACAGATGAAGGAAAACAAGCTCTCCGTAGCCATGCAAAAATTTGAGCATTTTAAGATGCAGAACAACGAGACGCTAGAACAATAGGACGCAAGGTTCACTATGCTCATTACAAAGTTAGCGTCACTAGACAAGGAGTTGACTAACAAAGAAATGGTCAACAAGATATTTAGAAGTCTTCCAAGCAATTATTTGATTAAGATGGTTGCCATGAGAGAATCACAAACGTTGAAACTCTAACTCCGGAACATGTGTTTTCAGAATTAAAGGCATTTGAGTTTGAACTAGGAGAAGTCAGCGACACAACGATTTCTACATCAGCGACTAAATCAGGAGCCCTGATAGCTACTACTAAGATCAAGGGAAAGACAGTTAGTGAAGTGAAAGTGACAGAATCGAATGAGGAAAAAGAAATGGCATTATTAGTTAAGAAATTCAAGAAATTTCTAAGATACGAAAAGAGAAACCCTAGTGGGCAGACATCATTTCAAACCCCTCCCCTTACACCAGTGCCGCAGTATCAAGCGCCAATGTATTCTGCTCCTCAGCGTCCAGCGCCAGTTCAATACCAAGCGCTTCCGTCTCTAGTATAGAATGTTTCAGCGGCAACAGTTTCCAAGCGATTAACCACTGAACAGAAAATGAAAACTAATTTGTGTTACAATTGCAGGAAACCAGGGCACTACCAGGTAAATTGCCCTTATCCGAATGTATCTAAGCCCATAAGGCAAGATTATGCGGATAGAAACCAATTCAGGAGCAATCATCGCCAAAAAGGTTTGCTAGCGGAATCTGAACCATCCTCCACACCTAAAGAGGATTTGGAATCATCAGATGAAAGCAGTGATGATGAGCCAACAAGCGACTCAGCGTTAATTTGTTTTATGAAAGAGATGAAGAAGCGTCTGATGACTCTCTATCTAAGGTAAACACTGAATTATCTCATCCTCTTTCTTATGATGAACTACTTGACAAAGTAACTGAGTATTACAAAGATTGTCAAGATGCCGCCAAGATATATCAAAATCATTTCGATATCATTTCATCGCTCACAAGTGATAGAATGACGCTCAAGGTAGAGTTGCAAGTTCAGCAACAATGCATTGAGAAGAATCAATCGCTTGAGAGTGAAATTACTCAATTAAAAAGTGATATTCATATAATAGTCAAGAGAGAAGCTGAACTGATCGCTAGGCTTGCCAAATCAGAGTAGCTTGTCTCATCATTATTGAAAGCATCAAGAAAGCTAGATAATGTGACTGGGGTAACCAGACTTTTTGGTGAAAAGACCGGTTTAGGTTGTGATAAATTTGGTCAAAAATCAAAAGCGTCTAAGGTTACAGCAACCAACAAAGGAAAAGGTGTATTCTTTGTTGAGAAGAGTTCAAACAGTCAAACGCTGAATGAACCTAAGGACAATGGTAAGAGGCCAAATGAGAAGGTCAATACCAACTTAGGCAATAAGGAGAAGATGAAAGTGAATAATTCACAGAAGAAGGTTCATCAAAATGCTCAAAAGGCTAAGGATAAACCATCTACAACTGAATCAAACGCTAAGCGTCAGTCGCCAAAAGCAACTCCTAAGCCAGTGTCAAGGAAATACCAGCGTCAATATCCTCAAAGATCTAGATCATATTATCGATACTATGATGATTATGATTATGATTATGACTATGATTACTATTATAATCGAGGGTATTACTATACACCTAAAAAACACACACACTTCAGTTTGGTACATTGATAGTGGGTCATCGAGGCACATGACTGGTTCAAAAGATCTCTTGGTCAACTATCATGCAACCAACGGTCCTCAAATTATATTCGGTGATAACTCCAAAGGGAAAACCAAAAGGTATAGGTATCATGCATTGGGGGAACATCATGATTAGTGATGTATATTATGTTGAGGGTCTTAAACATAATTTATTGAGTATTAGTCAATTTTGTGATAAAGGCTTTGAAGTCAAATTCTCAAGCGACTGTTGCTATGTTAACGACGCTAAGACTAAGTCTACTAAATTAAGAGGAAAAAGAACAAACAATGTGTATTTAGTGGATTGGGATTCAACAATAGATAACAACCCCACATGCTTTGTTGCTAAGAGTAAAAATGAATTGGGTTGGTTATGGCACAGAAAAATGAATCACCTCAACTTTAAGGCAATCTCTCAGTTAATATTGCTAATTCTAGTAGAGGGATTACCTAAGGGTTCCTTTCAAAAAAATCGCTTATGTGATGCATGTCAAATGGGTAAACAAGTTAAATCATCTTTTAAGAAGAAACCATGCCTATCTACTTTTAGAATTCTTGAACTATTGCATTTAGATTTGTTTGGTCCTATTCAAATCACGAGTGTTAGTGGTAAAAAGTATTCGCTAGTAATAGTTGATGATTTCTCTCGCTATACATGGGTAGAATTTCTAGCAACCAAAGATGAAACTAGTGTCAAGCCCACAGCGCTAATTCGTCAATTACAAACCTCAAAAGATTTAAAGGTGACGAGAATTAGAAGCGATAGAGGAACTGAATTTACTAACCAATTTGTTGAGAAGTTTTGCACATATTTTAGAATACTTCATGAGTATTCTGCGCCTAGAACACCTCAATAAAATGGAGTTACCGAGCGACGGAACAGAACGCTTAAAGAAGCCGCTAGGACGATGTTAGCAGAGTCCAAGCTGCCTCAAAGGTTTTGGGCCAAAGCTATCAATAATGCTTGCTACACTCAGAACCGGTGTATGATCAACAAGCAACATGAGAAGACTCCATATGAGTTGTGGAAGGGACATAAGCCTAACGTTTCATATTTTCATGTATTTGGTTCAAAATGTTTCATTCAGAACAATGGATCCCAAAGTCTAAGGACATTTGATCCTAAAGCGGATAAATGAATCTTTCTAGGCTATACCAAGAATGGAAAGAGTTTTCGCATCCTAAATAAGATCAAATCGAAGGTTGAAGAATCCATTCATGTTGTGTTTGATGATAACCAAGAACCGAGTAAGGTTAATCCTGATGATGTAGGAATTAAAGATCTTTCCCAATAAGCGTCACAAATCAATCTTGGTGATGATAGTGATGATGATGAGGATGATGAGATCTTTGTGTCTAATCCTAAGGTTACTCGTGAGGTTACTAATGATGATATTGTCAGAATCGCTGATGATCATGAAGAGAATGATCATCAAGAGCAAATTGGAATTGTGAATGATGCAGCGACTGCTCAAGAGACAAATGAGAGTCAAGCGATTGATAATCAAGAGTCTCTCAACCTGTTCCAACCAGATCGTAAATGGCTTAGAGATCATCCACCAGAGCTAGTTATTGGAGATATTGAAGCACCTGTTAGAACTAAGGCCGCTACAATCAATGAGGCCATGTTCGCAAGTTTTCTATCTCAAATGGAACCAAAGAAAGTGGATGAAGCGCTCAGTGATTCAAGTTAGGTAGAAACGGTGCAAGAAAAGCTAAACCAATTTGAGAGAAGCAAGGTTTGGACACTAGTACCAAGACCAACTCACCAAGGAGTTATTGGAACTAGATGGGTTTTTAGGAACAAGATGGATGAAGATGACATTGTGGTAAGAAACAAAGCCAGATTAGTCGCTCAGGGTGATTGCCAAGAAGAGGTTATTGATTTGATGAGACGTATCCTCAGTAGCTCGTGTTGAACTGATTCGGATGTTCCTAGCGTTTGCCGCTTTCAATAAGTTCACAGTGTACCAAATGGACGTGAAGAGTGTTTTCCTGAATGGTAAACTCCAAGAAGAAGTTTATGTGGAGCAACCACCAAGATTCATCAACAACCATGGGAAAAGTATGGTCTACAAATTGGATAAGGCACTTTACGGCCTTAAACAAACACTAAGAGAATGGTATGATGCTCTCTCTATCTTTCTTATAGGTAAAGGTTTTTCAAAAGGCAGCGTTGATGCAACGTTATTTAAAATTACCCATAATGAAGACATTCTCTTGGTCCAAATTTATGTTGATGATATTATATTCGGATCTACTAATAAGCGATTGTGTGAGAAATTTTCGAAAATGATGCAAGATCAACTTGAAATGAGCATGATGGGTGAATTAACTTTTTTCTTAGGATTACAAGTTATTCAACTCTCTAATGGCATATTTATTAACCAAGCTAAATATACAAGAGATATGATTAAGAAATTTGGTATGGAAAATGCATCATCTACAAAAATTCCAATGAGCCAAACGCTTAAGTTAGATAAAGATGAAAGTGGGAAGAAAATTGATATCACTAACTATAGAGGTATCATTGGATCACTTCTTTATCTTACAGCTAGTAGACCTGACATATGTTTTTGGTATGCATATGTGCACGCTTTCAAGCTGATCCTAAAAAATCACACTTAAATGCTACCAAGAAGATCCTTAAATACCTAAAAGGCACACAAAATGTGGGCTTATTGTATCCAAGGGACTCTCCTTTTGAACTAATTGGTTATTCAGACGCAGATTTTGCAGGATGCAAAATAGATAGAAAGAGTACTAGTGGTACATGTCAATTTCTAGGTGATAGATTGATTTCATGGCATAGTAAGAAACAACAATCCATATCGACTTCTACCGCTGAGGTAGAATATGTATCCGCTGGAAGCTGTTGTGCACAAATCCTTTGGATGAGGCAACAATTTAGAGATTATGGAACAATCTTAGGTCCTACCCCAATCCATTATGATAACCAAAGCGCTTTAGCTATGACCCAAAATCCAGTCCTTCATTCTAGAACTAAACACATTGACATTCGCTACCATTTCTTGTGTGACCATGTTCAAAAGAATGATATCTCCATGCACTTCATTGGTACTAACAAACAATTGGCAGATATCTTCAACAAAGCGCTCAACGAACAACGTTTTCTCACTTTAAGAAGTGAACTAGGTATGATTGATTTAAACTCTTAATCATAAAGCATCATATCTTTTATAGGCATATAATTTAGGGAGAATCCACTTCAAATTTATGTCTAAAGCGTCTTTCAAAATTGAAATGAGTTCTCAATTTTAGAGGGAACTTTAAAATTGTACTTATTCAAATCAATAAGCGTCTATGATCAAAAATTAATTCTAAAATTCTATGCATTGATCATTAGCGTTCATCTGTTATGCATGAAAAAATCAATCTCTAATAAAATTAAATGAAAATGTCTTTTCAAAGCGATTGAATTTTATTAAAAGACTTCAGCGTTAAGATATTCCCACTTAAACGCTAAGTAACTTCTTCTGAAACTCATGCATTGTTTTCATCGCCAAAAGGTAGTGTGTGGATAAGTCCAAAAGATAAGATTTGACAACTGCCCACGTGCTCCTATCAAATCAAATTGACGATTAATGATTCCTATATAAATAGGCGGTTCAGTACAAGCATGGGTCTGGGTACGTGTCAGTGTACCATTAGGCACGTGCAACTCACGCTGAACATTTTCAAAATTTCAAAAGTTTTTGAAAAAGTAACTGCGGACTCCAAAGTTTTATATTTTACAGCAGTTAACCCATTTTACCGCACCTTTTTAGATCCGTCTTTATGACTAAATGGATGAGATTTAATTTTTGTTATTTCTGAAATTAATTTCTTAATACGTGTCATTTATCTAGGCTATTGAAGAGTTTTTTTAATTTACCTTTTTGCCTCTATTTAAACCCTCCATAATTTTACAGAAAAGTTTTATCACTTTCAAACTCTCTTTGCTGTAAAAACTCTCTCTCAAGGCAAAAATATTTCGTTTAACTCTCTCAAAAGCTTCAAACTTTCATCAATGGCTCCACCAAAATCTTCCAAAACTACCACCGAAAAATCTGCCAAAACTGAGAAACCAGTGACAGTCAATGCCGGATTCCTAGTAAACTGGGAATATCTCTTCAAAAACTAGAACTTTCCTTTGAGGAACATTTTTTTTCTTATCCAAGAATCAGGTCTAAGAAACATTCTGACCTCCCATTCCAACCTTCATGATGAAGAAATCCTGTTCTTCTTTCAACATGCTAAGATTTCAAATGATGGAAATTCTACTTCTTGCGTCTTTCCTTTTGCCAAAGAAACCTTTGTTCTCACTCCTCAACTTTTATCTTCCCTATTGCAACTGCCCAATGATGGTGGAGAAGTTGACGAAGTAACTCTTGGAGATGCCACCAAGATCTGGGAACTGGTGAAAAAGGACAACGTGGAAGCTGTTTATGAAGCAAACTTCAAGAAGAATGACATGAAAGGGGAATATGTCATTCTGGCTGACATCTGCTCCAAGATGATCGAGTGTAGGAAAGACAGTTTTGATAAAGTCTCCAACATCCAATACAAGATGATGACTGCCATTTTGACCAAGTTGAAGATCAATTGGTCTCTGTATGTCTTTAATGGCTTTAAGGCAGCGATGGGAAAATCTGTGAATCCCAAGCTTTATGGGATTATTTTAAGTTTGTTGTTAAGCGCTAGCGGTTTTGTTAACACCACTGGTAAGAAAGTCCCGCGCTTAAGTTTTACGGTAAGAAGATGATCGGCGAGTTGCTGAAACCCAAGCGACGGGGTGGAGCATCTGTTCCCAAGGAGGAACGTGAGCGACTTCTTGCTGAAGGAGTTGTTCAGAGTGACGATGAGGAGCAAGCGTCTTTGTCTTCATCATCATTATCATCATCGGAAGAGGAAGTGGTGGTTAAGCGAACAAAATAAAAAATCACTGTTAAAGTCGCTGAGCCAGCCAAGCCAGCTAAGAAGCAGAAGAAGAAAGAGACTAAGAAGAAGAAATCTCCATCTCCTCCTCTTAAATTGCCCCCTCCCCCTCCCGCGTTTGTAATGGTTCCAGACGAAGAAGAAGAAGAAGAAGTGCCACTAGCACGCAAGCTTTCCACACCAGGAGGATCCACTAGCGTTCCGTCCGAGCCAACGCTTGAACAACTAGCGCTTGGAGAGTCATCTGGTGTTTCTCCTCCCTCTCCTTCTACAACAATCGTCGAGCCCACTACTGGAGCTCTCTCAACAGAGCTTGGTGATTATCAGGGTAAGCACTTGTCCTAGACAATGTATTTTATCCTTTCCTATGTTTTTCGTGTTAACATTAGGATAAATTATTTTTCAGCGTTTAGCGAATATAGAATCCAGTATACCTTGAATTTATTAGAAGGATTCAAAATTCCTATTCTTGCTGATCCCCTTACTTCATTCCTCAATCTTGAAGATGATGAAGTAGTCCTGGAGCCTGAGGCTATGGAAACTGAAGTTCTTATAGAACAAGCAACTGAAATAGTTGAAGAGAGTCCTCAGGGTAAGCGTTGTAATCTTTTTATCATCTATTTCTACTATGTGGAAATTTTGCTTGCTTTTCTCAAACGCTTGTATGTATCAGCTCAAAACATCCGAGACGCTGATGCACCTTCACCTTCCGAGGTCCCTGTTGAAGTGGATGTAGATTTGACAACGGTTGTGGATATCGCTAAGGAAGTAGCTTAAGTCCTTCCTGACAGTGAAACATCCCGAGTCAGTGAAGCGACTGTGCAAGCTAAGCGGTCAATAGAAGTGGCCTCTATCCCAACTGAAGAAATCTCCTTTGTCCCTACTCCAACCGGATCTCCTCCTCATGTCATCAATTTCTTTCCCCGCGGCTATACTACAGATGTTGAATTTTACTTTGTCGCTAGAGAAACTGACACCCGGTAGCTAGTTGAAATGGAGATTGATTTTCAAACCACTCTCCATGATTCTTCACTCTCTAACTCAAAGAGATTTGAGTTCTTTAAGAGGCTTGCCGATCTCGGTCTGTACTCGCTAGAGCGCCTGCAATCACGTCTTGAATATATTAGGCGACCAGCGATCAACATGACAGACTTCGACCGTGAGTGATTCAACTTCACAGGTCGCTCTGCAGAATCATTCTATCCTCTTCGCCCGAACAAAATTGTGATCAAGAATCCCCACATGGGTGATTGGTTGAAGAATCCAGATGAAGAGGATCTCAACAAAATTGAATATTCTGCTCTGCCCAAGGTTGTTTATTCTCCTCAGAACATTTTGTCTCCCAAGCCCCTCAAACTGTGCAAAGGAAAAGGACCAGTAGTTGCTGAGCGTCCCAATCCTATTCGTGGCTAGAAGCTGAAGCTCGTGAATATCTTGCCAGTCTTTAAGAAGATGATTATGAGAGTGAATATGAGCGCTTTGAGAACTATCTCGCCGCCAGAACAGACAAGAAGAAGTTTGAAAAACTTGGCAAGCGGTGGATGATGGATACTGCTCAGTGGGCTGAAGATTTTGTGCTTCATTTCTACACGCTTGAAGAGCTTCAGATATCCGTCTTTGTTAGATTTTGGTGTAGAATACAGACGCCGAGGATTCGCTGTGTTTCTACTTGATCAGCGCAAGAATTTGGTTGGGAACATTAGCCACTAGCCTTCTTATAGACAACATATTGAACGCTATCTTCGCCAACAACTTGCTTTATTCAGTCAGGAAGGACACTACGTTTTTCACCAGAATCAGAAATTTGGCCAGCGTGTCCTTCCTGATCTGAATGAGGATGCATCAACAAGCAAGCATGATGCCCTCCCAGTGCCCAGTCAAGTGACCATGCAACTTACTGATGAGCATGCTGATTTTCACAGAGACAGAAGAGCGATTGTAGAAAATGCACAATCGCTGGACATTACCTAAATACATTTAGAGGCTATAATCTTCACCCTGTCTTAATGTTTGAACAGAACGTGCAAGTGGCCAAGATGATTTCACTTATTCGTCCAGTGGATCAAGAAACTGCTCAAGCGCTGATGCCATTTATATTGGACTTCAACAATTCTTATATTTCAGGAGTTGATCTGCCAGTAGATGTGCAATTTGCACTTAGCACTGAAGAGCGTGAAGACGCTATATTCTTCATTCCGCAGACCAACATCCTCAGTCCAAGGCACGTCATGGAAGAGATTGGTTCACTCTGGGTGATTGTTGTTGAGAAACCTTCTCCTTAAGTGGAGATTGTTGAAATGGAAGTAGAACAAGCTCCTACTGAGGAAGTCGCTCCAACCACAGACGCTGATATGCAAACTGAAGTTGTCCCTAGCGATCCAGCAGTCGAGGTTCCCATTGTTGAACAAGTTGTTCAGATTGAGGAAGCAACTCAATCTCTTGACTTAGCGATAGAATAAGTTCATGCAGAAATTGCTAAAGAGCCTGAAGAGCTATTTATCCGAGATAAATCCAAGGGAAAGGCCGCAGTTTCTAGCTCACACGGACCTATCTCGTCCCCTGAGCGTTCTTCTTTGGACTCAGACTCAGAAAGTGATCAAGAGGCACAAGATTTTAGAAAAGCAGTTAGGAATTCTCTTAGTGATATCACGGGCTTTTGTTCTCGTTTGGAAGAAAGAAACAATTCAAATGCTTAATCAAGTAGACAGAGTTCTCCTCGCTGACATGAAAAATGCTAACAAGCTTACAATCTCTATCATGAATAGTATAGCTCCGCTAGTCAAAGAACTCTCTGATGAATTTAACTGGACGCTTACTCAGAATGCATCCGCTGACACTGAGCGACATAATTCTTCTAACTCCATGATTCAAAGTGTCACTGAACAAGTTGCATTGCTTGTGGATGAAATTAAGCTACTTCGCCATGACATCGCTGAGTTAAAAACCTCTCTTGATGATGCCAAGAAAGGGGAAGATGAGAAAGAAAGGCATCAAAAGTCCCAAGCCAAAGCCTTGAAGGAGCCAATTTCTAAAACAGATAATAAGCATTGGCGCTCCATGTTCGAAGAAATATTAAGCATAAAGAAGATGCTCACTAAGAAGAGTAAGCCAAGATACTATCAAGGTAGGCACAAGATTCCGGACTTAGATATAAAATTTTTAGAGGGTATGGGTTTTCATCCATATGCTGAACCTCTTAGAAGACCTCTCAATTGGAAACCTACCAATGATTGAAGATAAGACATTTATCATGACTTGATTCGAGAACTTGGAATCCCTCCAAGGGATTGGGTGGAAAGATTATTAGAGTTGAATTTAAGCGCTAGACAGAGAAGGCATGACTATAATGAAGTTCAGCATACCACTATGATAGACATTGATAGACTTCTTCTGGATTTAGCGAGTGAAATTTTAGCTGAAGAGGCAAATGCAAAGCGGCAGAAAAGATGATTGCTTATATTTTTTTGTATGTTTTTGTTGTAGCTTTAAATTATTTACTTTCAGTATAAATCCTGTGCGCTTACTTTTCATATGAATGAATGAATGATTTATCGCTGAAACAACTTGTTGAGGCTAATCTAACATTAGCTAACTTGACTAACTTTCCAAACGCTAACTTATGATTATTTTTTGGGCTTTTCTTTGAACTCTTAATCTATAAAAGAGTTATAAGAGTTAAGGTCTTGACATCATCAAAAAGTGGGAAATTGTTAGGAAATTTCATGTTAGATGTTTTGATGATGACAAGATAGGATTTTATGTTAGACCCCAAAAGAATGTAAGTTTATATTTTCATAGAACAATTGTATAAGCGTTTGAAAATTTGTAATCTTGCTAGGCTTGTAATTTTTATCTTTGTAGATTTTAGACTAAGTATTGGATACCAAGTCGCTTGTAGGATTCTAGGTGAGTCTATTAGATATGAAGTTGAAGGTCAGCGTCTGAAGTCAAGCGAAGATGAAGATTTTATCTTAAGCGACTGCCAATCGCTATGGACTGTTTCAGGATGCATGAATCAAGCGCTCAAAGCACTCAAGCGATCAAGAAGATTAGATTCACCTGAAAAAAATTCCGAAGTCACTAAGGACTTAAATGCAATCATTTAACGGACATTTATTTCCAACAGAAAATAAATTCAAATGCATTAAATGCTTGATAAGAGCATTAAATGTGATAAGGACAGATTGTATACAAAGCAAGCTACCTATTGGCTTAGACTGTCAGAATTTCAGAGTTCAAACCTGCCACATCAAATCAGTGCAGTAGGATTTCAGGAATGTCAGAGAAAAGGCAAGACTCACTCGCGCGTAGGAAGCACACACCTACATGTGTTCAACGGACAAATCCCAAGAAAATACCTATAAATACCTTACCTCATCAAACCCTAAATAACACGTACGTACACAAGAGAGTAAAAACTTTGATGAAATACTTTCTCAAGAAAAGCTTAGAAACTCCATAGCCAAAATTCTTTCAAGCTTTTTACATACATTCCAGACAGTCATAGATATCTCAAACATCTTCAAAGAAGAACCATGCATTATTATTAAGATATCCTAAGTTTTTAGAACTTCCTAAAATCAAACAAACTCGTGATCAAAATCCTCAACCTCATCTATCTGTGTGAAGAAGTTGTTGACTCTACAAGCAATGTTTCTGAGTGAGAGAAGCTTGTTGGTGAAGATCTTCATTGGTGCTGAAGTCTGTGTGATCAAGGAGCCTAAGATCATCATCCCCACCTCTATTTTGTAGAAGCCTCTGTGTGATACTTCGATAATCAATTTAGTGGAATTCCTCCAAGTGTTCAAGGAGAAGAATGACGTAGCTGGGATTACACCACCCAGTGAACCTTACAAATTTTTGTGTTATTTACTATTTTATTGTCTTACTTTATATTCTATCATTTATCCTGAAAAAGACAAGTCAAAAGGTTAAGCGACTATTTGACCAAAACGAACGCTAAAGCTTTAAATTCATTTCCACTGTGCTAACCCTGATTAAGCGATCTAAGCTTTATCCTACTTTGGTAAATTGCTAAAATCACTAAGTCTAAGTTATCTTTATTGAAGCGCCTGACCTAGCGCTCAGCTCTCTAAACCTTCAAATCTTTTAAAAGTGATATGAATTTTTTTGAAGTTGAAAAAGACTTCAGGGTCTACTCAATCCCCCCCCCTCTAGACCCCTTCGTATGCCACTTGGGACCATCAAGTGGTATCAGAGCGGTTGAAGTAGAAACCTAAGCATTTCCGAGCGTAACTGCTTGTTTAGATCATAATAAAATAAGATTCCATTTTTTTTTATGTATTAACTTTAGTTGGACTTATATTATTTTGATTAAAGGTAGATATACTTAATTTATAATTTTGTATATCTAAGTCATCTAGTAGGACTGGATTGATTTTAATTGAAATAAAGAATATATATAAATTAGGAATTTTATATAGGACTTTTTAGTTGGACTAAAATTTTAAATAATCAACATAAGTATTTTAATATTGTGAGTATGTATTAAATGTTACGAGTATGCCTTATGTGATGGAGATATCAATCATGGACTTAGATTTTATTCGATTACCTTTCTTTTTATGGGTTGTAAAGCCGAATTTGAAGTTATTTATTGCTTTCTTAGAAATAATGTATATGTTGTTTTAAAGTATTGTAATAAAATAGTTCAAGATTGGTGGAGACAAGAAGCCCATCCTATTGGCTCGGGCCCTCTAGTAAAAGTCCATGATCGAATGTGATTTTATTTATTTAATTCCATGAATATTTGTATTGATAGGCATGCTTATTAGTAGTATAAATTATGCATGTTCGATATATGATAATTGCGCTATATAAATTGATTAATGTGTAAAGTGAGACCAAACATTAGACAATTCGAATTCTCCCAAATAAATAATACCGAGTTAGTAAAGGATGTGGGACATCCTAGCCCTCCACTAAGTTTATTAAAATTAAAATTACTACAAATGTGTGATGCTTCCCAATTATGCGGGTAGTGCATTTGAAAATAATTTGAAATTTTATTAAGTGCATGAAATGCCTTAGTCGAAACATATTTCACCCCAGAAACCGGTTAGGTTGCAAGGTAAAATTCAAATGTTAGATTAGAGAAGTTAGTGAGAATGAACTCGGGTAGTTCACGACCTTAGAAATCTGTTAGGTCGAGGCTTGGTGAACTATGTTCTACATGGGAGTGTGGGATTCGAAAAATGCAATCGGAGCCAAGATGAATTTTGAAGTTCTTAATTTTTCTTGGTTAAGTCAATTACAAGTAATCTAATTAATCTAGTTTATTTCTGCATTTATTTTCTCGTTTATCTCTTTCAAATATGACAAATCCACTTTCAATTCTGCTAGAAAAGAATACCTTATTGGACCCAATTATGTGGACTGACTTAGAAATTTGAGGATTGTATTCAATATGGAAGCTCTGGGATATGTCTTGGAGGCTAATATCCAGGCGACTCCAGCTAGGACACGTGCTAGTGAGGAAGAGGTCCAAGCCCATGAAAAATGGGTCAAGGACGACATCCGGGTGAGAGGATACATGCTGGGATCTATGACCAATGAACTTCAAAGGTCACATGATAAGATGCCCACTGCAAGAGCTATCCTAGAACACCTGGTAGAGCTCTATGGTGAGCATAGTCGAACTGTTCGATATGAGATATCGAAAGAGCTCTTCGGAGCCAAGATGAAAGAAAGTGAGAAGGTTGGTGATCATGTCCTCAAAGTGATATCGAGGATTGATAAATTAGAAGCTCTCGACTTCATCATGAACGCCACCCTTCAAACTGACTTAATTTTGCAGTCTCTCCCTGATTTCTTCTCCCAATTTGTGATTAACTTTAAATGCAATGAGATAGAGTGCAATTTAGCAGGTCTAATGAACAAATTGGTTACTACACAATCTCAAATAAAACCAAATGGAAAGGAAACTGCCTGGGTCATCTCTTCTGAACCTAGAAAGTCTAAGTCTAAGAAGAAGAAGAACAAGAAGCAGGCTGGCGAGTTAGGAGCAAAAGGGGGTGTTCAAAAGGGTAAGAGAAAGGCCCAAGGGTTTTATAAGAGCAAAGGGCTTAAAGAGACGGATAGATATCTTGAGTGTGGTGAGCTTGGCCACTAGAAGAGGAACTGTCTTAAATTAGGCAAAGACGCAAAAGGTATGGAACTCTTCGTTTTTGAAACTAATTGTTCTATGACTGTTTTTTCTACTTCATAGATTCTGAACTCAGGGCTAGTGCTCATGTATGTGTTTGGATCAGGATCTGGAGAGAAGTAGAAAGCTGGGCTGAGAAGAAATGCTGATCATAGTAGGCAATGGGGAAAGCGTCGCGACTACTAGGATTGGATTTACTTCTTTGATTTTGAATTCTGAACATTTATTGCTTTTAAATAATGTTTTGGTTTTGCCCACGGGGCTTAAGAATATTGTTTCCATTCCTATATTAGTTAAGATTGGTTATACATTCTGTTTTTCTAAATTGAATTGCGACATTTATCATGGAAATAAATAGTTGACAATGCATCTTCAGTTAATGGTTTGTATTACTTAAATGTCCACAATTATTCTGATGTGAATGTTGTAACACATAAATGTGGTAGGCAAGAAGCTAACTTAAGACTCAAGTGGCATCTTAGACTAGGCCATGCTGGAGAGCACAACATCCACAAAATGGAAAAAGATGGGCTTTTAAGCTCACTAGGGTCGAATCCCTATCCAACATGTGAACCATGTCTCTTAGGCAAGATGGCTAGATCTCCCTTAATCAGGACTTTTGAAAGAGCTACTCAAGTCTTAGGATTAGTGCATACCAATGTTTGCTGACCATTTGGAGAAATGGCTCGTGGAGGTTTCTACTACTTCATCACTTTCACAGACAATCATTCAAGATATTTTTTAGTGCATCTGATGAAGCAAAAGTCTGAATCCTTTGAAAGGTTTAAGAATTCAAAGCTTTAGTAGAAAATCAAACTGGGCAAAATATAAAAACTGTACGTTCAGATCGTGGAGAAGAATATATAAGCTCCGAGTTTGATGAATTTCTTAGGGAACAAGGAATAATGTTACAACTAACACCACCAGCGACTCCTCAACTAAAAAGAGTAGACGAGCATAGGAACCTAACACTGTTGGACATGGTTCGTTCCATTCTTAGTTACACTGATTTACCCATTTCGTTGTGGGGATATGCGCTCCTTACTGCTGCTTATCTATTGAATAGATGTTCCTCCAAATCCATTCATAAAACTCCACATGAGATGTGGAATAATAGGAAACTAAGTCTTAACCATATCAAGATTTGGGGATGTCCTGCTTATGTCAAAAAGACTAAAGTGGAGAAATTGGAGATAAGATCCCTAATGGGACATTTCATTGGTTATCCTGAAGATTCCATGGGATTCTTCTTTTACCTACATGATGATCAAAGGATCATTGTGATCTTACACGCCCACTTCCTTAAAGATAAGTTCATCTTGGAAAGGGGCAAAGGTAGAAAGATTGTTCTAGAAGAACAAAATAAAACTCCATCTGAGACATTTGTCTAAGAACCAAGGCGATTTGATAGAATACCACATAAACCTGAGAGGTATGGCTATCCACTACAGAGGGAGCTAGAGCTTCACACTGTAGTACAAGAAAGTCATAAGGATGATCCTTGTACCTATGATCAAGTGATGGTGGATGTCGACACTTCAAGATGGCGAGAAGCAATGTAAATAGAGATGGATTCTATGCAATCGAACCAAGTCTAGACTTTGGTAGATTGTCCTGAAGGTATGAAACCTAAATGATGTAAATGGATCTACAAAAAAGAAGATAGGCAGGTAGCGATGGTAAGGCTGACAACTTTAAATTCAGACTCATAGCAAAAGGCTATAGTCAAAGAGAAAGAATTGACTATCAAGAAACCTTTTCGCCCGTGGCCATGATAAAATCCATCCAAATACTGTTATCCGTAGCTGCATACTTAGATTATGAGATATGGCAGGGGGATGTCAAAACTGCTTTTCTAAATGGATTCCTAGAAGTTTAAATTCTTCTTCAGCTGATTCTAAATTGATATCTAAATTCATTGCTTCAAAATACATTTCATCTACTAATTCTCTTAAATTATTTATCTCAAAAATTTTTCTTAATCTTTCTTCCATATTTTTTGGCCTATAATCATTTTTGAGCTGACTTTCTAATTGTCTAATCTCTTCGTCTATTTCTTCTATATTTTCTTCCTCTTCATCTTCTTCGCTTTCTATATCAGATAATATTTCCCAATTTGCAAATCTACTAGTTATTCTAACTTCTTCTTCTTCTATAATATTCATGTAGCTTGTTTCAGTTTCATTATCAGTTTCTTCTTCTAAATCTTCTAAATTTTCTTTGGGATCTTGTTTTTGGTAATTAAGACATCTATATAAAACAACCAAAAGGTTTTGTATCCGAGACCAATATCCATAAAGTATGTAAAGTTGAGTGGTCCATGTACGGTCTCAAGTAAGTAGCTAGAAGCTGGAATCTTCATTTTAATGAAGTAGTAAAGGGATATGGTTTATCAAGAATGAAGATGAACCCTGTGTCTACAAGAAGACAAGTGGGAGCAAGATCTCGTTCTTAGTACTATATGTAGATAACATTCTACTTATAGGAAATGACGTGAGAATGCTCACCACTGTCAAGAAATGGCTTTCGAGTACGTTTTCCATGAAAAACTTAGGAGAAGCAATGTACATTTTAGGAATTCGTATCTATAGAGATAGATCGAATAGAATAATCGGTCTTTCCCAAGTCCTTTATTTAGAAAAGTTCCTAAAGAGATTTAGAATGGATAACTCTAAGAGAGTATTCTTTCCCATGACGCATGGAGTACACTTATCTAAATCTATGTGTCCTCAAAATGAGGAAAATAGAAAGGAGATGAGTAATGTACCCTATGCTTCTGCAGTAGGTAGCCTGATGTATGCAATGTTGTGTACTAGACCTGACACTGCCTATGTTGTAAGTGTGGTGAGTCGATTTCAGGTGAACTTGGGAAAGGAACATTGGATAGCTGTGAAGAATATCCTAAAGTATCTTAAAAGAACTATGGATATGATTCTCATCTATGGAAGTGGAGATCTGAAGATAGAAGGTTACATTGATTCAAACTTTCAGTCTGATGTAGATGACCGAAAATCCACTTTAGGGTTTGTTTTCACGCTTAATGGTGGGGCGGTGTCTTGAAAAAGTTTCAAGTAAAGCATGACTGCTGACTCCACCACTGAAGCAGAATATGTGGTCGCCTCGGAGGCAGCCAAAGAAGCTTTTTAGATGAGAAAGTTTCTAGGAGAACTTGAAGTGGTTCCTAGTGCAGAGCTCCCGTTGTCACTTTATTGTGATAACAATAGAGCGATAGCGCAATCCAAGAAATCGAGGTCTCATAACAAGTCTAAACACATTGAGAGAAGATTTCACATAATCAGGGAGATCGTTGGCAGACGAGAGATAGCAGTACAGAAAATAGCCTCAGCTGACAATGTAGCTGACCAGTTCACCAAACCACTACCTCAGGCTAATCTGGAGCGACACCTGGAAATGATAGGTATAAGATACCACAATGAGTGACATTGAGTGCAAGTGGTAGATTGCTAGGATTATGCCCTCAGATACCATAGATGATAGAATGATAGGGCATCTTTCTTGTAATGAAATTATTTATTATTCATAATTAAAGGCATTGTTTAGTTTTCACTTAAATCTTATCTATATCTATAAGTAGTGTAAAATATTTTATCCATGTTTTCAGTGCAATCTCTCTACTTCCTATGGGATAGGAAGATTGGCACTAGAGAGATTGATCTTGATTATTTAAACTCGTTCGCAAGTAATATGAAGTTTTTAATGGAAAAATAAAGACTTAGAACACTTGTACAATCTTAGCTTTGACATGGGATTATAGTTAATGTAAATCAAAGTCTTTGGCCAAAGCAAAATAGACGATTGTGCGAGGCACGAAATCGAGCTCAATGATCTCGTACTATTATAATTAATACATATGGTTAAGTCCAGTGAGTTTGACATAACCATGACTCTCACTTGACTGGGGCACGTGAACAAAGGGTTTATACTTATACAGTTACAATTGGAAGGTTGTGGAATGATCCAATCATTAGATTTCGTTTGGTCTACGAAGTGGCCCACGTGATTGGCTAGGTGTTACCCACTTTCTTTGGATTCTTCTCATTGCCAAACGAAACGAACCTAAAAAGTCGTGCTAAAGGATTGATAAAGAAAAATTAAAAGGATTTTCTATTTTATTTTGGGAGATTTAATTTATGGGATAAATTAAATAATTAATTAATTACTCATTAGATAAGATGATTAATTGTAAAGACAAGATTAATTATTAATTAATTTCTTAAGGAAATAAATTAATAAATTAATTTACCTAATTAATTTGGTTATTTAATTAATTTATTTATTTATTGAATATAATAAATTATTAATTAAATAGATAATTAATTAAAACAAAAGATGGGTTGGGCTATGTAGGGGGCGTCTGTCCATTTGGACGCCTCCTTGGGCTAAGTTGGGTGATAAGAGGCATTTTTACGTGTTTTTAAGCCCCTTTGCGTTTATGTCTTAGGTTCATTTATCGCTTGATTCTTGCCACATGTGCGTTTAATTCGTGCATTAAGTGATTTCAGGTCTTAAATGGATACAATCAAAGAACGGGATGAAAAATGACGTATAAAACAAGTTTAGGCCAAATTTCTATGCACCCCTACGCCTAGGCGCCATCTTGCCCACGCCCGGGCGCCGTTTCAGCACCACTTTCCACGTTCGAGTGCTTTTTCCGTATGTTTAGAGACCGAATTGGATGAAGTTTCCTTCTACAAAGTTGTAGAACTATGTGTTAGCTTCAAATGAGGACTTGAATCATCCAAATCGGAGTTTTTTGGAGAGAGTTATGAAGGAAATACAAATACTGCGCCAGACAGAGGCAAATACTCCAAACATTCTGATTTGGGCGCCCGAGCGCCATAAAACCCGCGCCTAGGCGTGGACACATCCGAGATTTGATTCCTTTCAGCCAAAAGATCATCATTTGATGGGGGAATGGAACATTTAAAGCCAAGAGGTCATCACATGTATGGGGGGGATGTCATAAGTATGTTTCTTACTAGATCTACTTTTGGGAATTTTATACTACTCACTTTAAGAGTAGTGGAGGGGACACTAGGGGGGACATACACATGAGGGGCTGATTTGTGGTGGCCTTCTTAAGGATCCTAGGGGGCAATTGACCGAAGATCTTAGAGAGAAAGGGAGAGAGAGGCATTGGATCCATCACTTTTTACTCATCATCATTCATCACCATTTTTCTTCATCACTTTTGGAGGGGAACAAAGAGGGAGGAGCTAAGGATTGAAGATCAAGAGCAAAGATCCATCATCAATCAATTGAGGGAGTTTTAATTATTTGCATTTACATGTTTATTTCCATGAGTATGTATATGTTTGTATTAGATTTTCTTAAGGCTTTGATGAGAGGCTAATATTGTAGAACTAAGGCCATGTGAAGGCCAAATTTATGAATCAATATATGTGAAGTTGCTCTTTGTATTAATTCTCCTATTGCTTTGTGTGTTAATTCTATGCTTTTATTCCAATCATGTGTTTGATCACCATATGCTTGCTATCTTGCCTAATCTAGTTGTTCGAGAGAAAATAGATTAGGGTGCAAGAGAATTAACACATCATCCGAAACAAATGAGGGATTGCCCTAGAAATAGGTAAAGATTCCCGGGTGTTGTTAGCCGGATTCGTTCGGGGAAGCTCTAGAACGTTAATGCGTGATTTTTGATTAGATTCTCGGATAGACATATTTAGAGAACTGTCAATTAATCATAGGATTATTATGTGCCGAGACATCGGGTAATAGTTAATTTAGGAGTTTCCACCAAAGCAATAGGAGTCTAATAATTCGAAGAGTAGTTCATATATATTGACGAGTAGATTTGGTTGTAGCATGTGCCTTAGTCATTTTATCATACGTGAGATTTAATCTATAGTACGTTTCTCTTTGGTTCGTTAATTGCTTAATCTTTTTCTTGCACTTTACTTTAATTGTCTTATCTTTTATCGAAAATCATGAACTAGAATTCAAGTCCTTGTGGTTCGACAACCCGGACTTTTTGTCCAATTATTACTACACACGTCTAGTGCACTTGCTACCAAGCACGTTAGCTTTTAGCGTGTCAAGTTTTTGGCGCCGTTGCCGGGGACTTGTTTATTTTAGTTTACATTTTTAATAATTCTTAGTTTTCGTTCATTTCTTGATTTTCTTTTATTTTCGTGATTAGTCTAATTTTGTTCTTGTATTTAATTGTTAGGTTCTTGAGGTGCATTACCCGCTCCTCAAGCAAGCCTCTATACGAGTTGGAGCCCGAAATTGAACGAGTTCTTAGGACTAGTAGGCGAGCAAGAGAAATGGCCAATAATCTCAACCAAAACCCAAATGGAAATTTCCCGAACATGAACTCACCGGAAACTAGGGAGTGGTTACAAGGTGTTCTACCAGCCATGCAAGCGGTACCTCCTCCACAACTCCCGTCGGTTCGGGGTAGCTTACCACCTAGGGTCCATACCATTCCGGGGCCCGTAGTCGTGCCTAATTTCTTCACACCAAACTACCACATTCCAGCTCACATTTTTAATATGGTGCAAGGAGATCCTTTCTATGGAGAACCACACGAATCACCACACGCTCATTTGGAAACCATAGATGAGGCTCTTGTGACCATTCAATATCACCCACGTGATCTTGATGCGATTCGTCTAAGAGTCTTCCATTTCTCATTGAAGGATAGGGCGACAACATGGTACAAATCCTTACCTCCACAATCTATTACAACATGGAGTGAGTTGGTCGATGCCTTTTTAAATAAATTCTTTCCACCCTCAAAAATAAATGAGCTACGGAGTAATATAAAAGGGTTTAGGCAAAGGAGCAATGAATCTTTAGCCGAGGCTTGGGCTAGATATAAGGGCATGCTCCGTAAATGTCCCGATCATAATTTTGGGTTGAATGAACAAGTACTCCATTTCTATGATGGGGTTAGGTCACGTATTCGGCATAGACTCAACGCGGGTGCGGGAGGAGATCTCCTTGGGTTAGATTGTCAAAGTGTATGGGACAAAGTCGAACAGTTGGCCCGAGAAGACGAGCTTTACCCCGACGATGAAGAGGCCTCATCCTCTAAAAAGGTTGCTTGTATTGAGGAAGTAGTTGAGGAAGTAGTACTCTTGGAACCGGAGGTTGGCAATGTTAATTATGTGGGGAATCAAAATAAACCTCGGGTGAACTTTCATATACCCGAGAATTTTCCAAAAAGGCCCAACCCCGCACAGAACGCACAACCGGGGATCTATCAAGCTCCACGACCACCCTTCAATAACCCACCCCCGAGGCAAGGCAATTTCAATGGACAAGGTCAAGGTCAAGTGCAAATGCGACCTCCCACAATCGATGAGAAATTGGATGCTCACATGAAAAAGTCCGATACATCTTTCAACGAACTTCGGAAAATGATAAAGGATATGTGTATGGAGATGAAGGATTTGCGAACACAAGTAGGGCAACTTTCTAATGCGGTTAACGGTAGAGCCCCGGGGACTCTCCCAAGCGACACGGAAAAGAACCCGAAGGCCCAATGCAATGCCATAGCCTTGAGAAGTGGCAAACAATTGGAAAATGACACTGCCAGTACATCCGCGCCCGAGCGCCCAGACATGCACGCCCAGGCTCCAGCAGATCCGCGCCTAGGCGCCGATACACGCGCCCAGGCGCCGCCCACTGTTTTTGTGCCAGAAGATCCGCGCCTAGGCGCCGATACACGCGCCCAGGCGCCGCCCACTGCTTCTGTAGGTTTTCATCCGTCTAATCCAACGCTTTCTCCCCCTATCGAAGTTCGTCTCCCCTTCCCAAATGCTCACAAAAAGAAGAAAAAGGAGATGGATCCGAGCTTTCTTCGAATTTTGGCAATCCTTCGGGAAGTGAGAATTAATATTCCGTTTATTGACGCCATCCTCCAAATGCCGAATTATGTGAAGTTCTTCAAGGACATACTCTCCAACAAGCAGAAGTGGGAAGAGAATGAGACGGTGTGCCTCACGGAAGAATGCTCCGCCGTATTACTCAATAAATTGCCAACTAAGCTCCAAGATCCCGGGAGTCTCACAATCCCATGCACAATTGGATCCTTATCATTCAAGAAGGTGTTATGTGACTCGGGGGCCAGCATCAATCTTCTTCCATACTCACTGTTTAAAAAGCTAGGCCTTGGAAATCCCAAGCCGACCTCAATGAGCCTTCAACTAGCCGACCGATCGATCAAGAGGCCCAAGGGGATAATCGAAGACGTTATTGTCCAAATCGACAAGTTTTATTTTCCCGTTGATTTCGTAGTACTCGACATGGAAGAGGATGTGGAAGTACCATTAATCCTAGGGAGACCATTCCTAGCCACAGGTAAGGCGGTAATTGACATTGCTAATGGTAAGCTTACCTTGAATGTGGGCGATGACAAAGTTACCTTTGATGTTTACAAAGTCCTTAAACATCCTTTTGATCATGACTCGTGTTATCGAATTGATACATTTGACCATTTGATTGTTGAGTATTTACAGGACAATACAATTGAAAATTCTCTCGAACAGAGTCTTATGAAATCCATGCAAGTGGACTCGGAGAAAGATGATCTAGTGGAAAAGGTTCTAAGCTTAGAGTACAAATCTTCCTCTCATTCGGGAGGATTCATCAAAGTGGATAGATCATTGTCAGGATCACCTCGCCCATCTATTGAAGAACCCCCCTCTCTCGAACTCAAACCCCTCCCCTCCCACCTTAAATATGTGTACTTGAACAATGACGAGACACTCCCATTGATCATTTCCTCATCTCTTTCAGGATCACAAGAAGAGCAATTAATGACGGTGTTGAGATCTCACAAACGGGCTTTTGGGTGGAAACTTGCGGACATCAAAGGCATTAGTCCAGCGATATGTATGCACAAAATACTTATGGAGGACTCCACCAAGCCTACACGCCAACCCCAAAGGAGATCAAACCCACAAATCCAAGAGGTAGTCAAGAAGGAAGTGATTAAACTGCTCGACTCAGGTATAATCTATCCTATTTCTGATAGTGCGTGGGTGAGCCCTACCCAAGTGGTGCCTAAGAAAGGGGGAATAACGGTAATTGAGAATGCGAATAATGAGCTTATCCCAACTCGTATAATTAGTGGGTGGCGTGTATGTATAGATTACCGTAAGTTGAATGATGCCACACGTAAGGATCATTTCCCCCTCCCCTTTATTGACCAAATGCTTGAACGATTAGCCGGGCATGATTTCTATTGTTTTCTAGATGGTTACTCCGGCTATAATCAAATTGCCATAGATCCTGAGGACCAAGAGAAAACCACTTTCACTTGTCCTTATGGCACATTTGCTTATAGAAGGATGCCATTTGGCTTGTGTAATGCCCCGACCACTTTTCAAAGATGCATGATGGCTATTTTTCATGATATGGTTGAAGATTTCCTTGAAATTTTTATGGATGACTTTTTTGTTTTCGGAACAACTTTTGATATTTGTCTTGCTCATCTAAATGTTGTGCTTAAACGTTGTGAAGAAACCAACCTTGTTTTGAATTGGGAAAAATGCCATTTAATGGTCCGAGAGGGGATTGTACTTGGCCACAAGATCTCTCAAAAAGGGATCGAAGTGGACCAAGCCAAGATTGAGGTCATTGAAAAACTTCCCCCACCCACATCGGTAAAAGCTGTTAGGAGTTTTCTCGGGCATGCTGGTTTCTATAGGCGATTCATCTTGAATTTCTCTAAAATTGCGAAACCGTTGTCTAATTTGCTTGTTAAAGATGCACCTTTTGATTTCAATTCTTCTTGTATGCAGGCCTTTCTTGATTTGAAGGAACGCTTAGTTTCCGCCCCTATCATGTCATCCCCCGATTGGAGCTTACCATTCGAATTGATGTGTGATGCGAGTGACACCGCGGTTGGAGCGGTCCTTGGCCAAAGGAAGGAAAAGGTATTTCGAACCATTTACTATGCTAGTAAAACTCTTAACGACGCACAATTGAATTATGCCACCACGGAAAAAGAATTACTCGCCATAGTCTTTGCATTCGATAAATTCCACTCTTACCTCGTGCTAAACAAAGTGATAGTTTACACCGATCATTCGGCTTTAAAATATTTGCTTGCCAAGAAAGATGCTAAACCAAGACTCCTTAGGTGGATTTTGTTACTCCAAGAATTTGATTTAGAGATAAAAGACAAGAAAGGCACCGAAAATGTAGTAGCCGACCACCTCTCACGATTAGAGCTAGTGAATGATCTGTTAGATGAGACACCAATTCGTGAGGAATTCCCAGATGAACACCTCCTTGCTATTTCTGAAAAAATTTCACCTTGGTATGCTAACTTTGCCAATTACATTGTCACGGGCCGTCTTCCCCCGGATATCACTTTTCATCAAAAGAAGAAATTTCTATCTGATGTAAAGCAATATCTTTGGGACGAACCCTTTTTATTCAAAGTTTGTGCAGATGGTTTAATTCGACGTTGCATACCCGAAACGGACGTGCATGCTATCCTATCTCATTGTCATGATATGGCGGTAGGTGGCCATTTTGGGCCTTCCAAAACGGTAGCTAAGATCCTCCAATCAGGTTTCTTCTGGCCTACTCTTGTTAAAGATGCACATCATTATGTCAAATCTTGTGATCGCTGTCAACGAATGGGGAACATCTCTAAACATCATGAAACGCCCTTAAATAGCATGTTAGAGTGTGAGTTGTTTGATGTATGGGGTGTGGATTTCATGGGCCCTTTCCCCAGTTCTTGTTCAAATAAATATATCCTTGTTGCGGTAGACTATGTCTCCAAATGGGTGGAAGCCGTGGCCTTGCCTACTAATGATGCTCGGGTTGTCACTCGTTTTCTGAAGAAACATATTTTTACTCGATTTGGAACTCCCCGAGCCATCATTAGTGACGGGGGCACCCACTTCTGCAACAGGCAGTTTGAACTTTTATTGACCAAGTACGGGGTGAAGCATAAAATTTCGACCCCATACCACCCACAAACTAGTGGCCAAGTGGAGGTCTCGAATAGGGAGATTAAGCGTATTTTAGAAAAAACGGTCAACGCATCAAGAAAGGATTGGTCCCTTAAATTGGATGATGCTCTTTGGGCTTATCGGACCGCCTATAAAACCCCAATTGGCATGTCCCCGTATCGTCTTGTTTTTGGTAAAACATGTCACTTGCCCGTTGAACTCGAGCATCGTGCTTATTGGGCCATTAAGTTTCTAAATTTTGACTCTCAAAGTGTAGGTACACAACGTTTGCTACAACTCAACGAACTCGAAGAATGGCGTCATCTTGCCTATGAGAACGCAAAACTCTATAAGGAGCGGACCAAAATGTGGCATGACAAACATATTCTCCCCCGGGAATTCCACAAGGGAGAGCGGGTGTTGCTATACAACTCTCGACTCCGACTCTTCCCCGGGAAGCTTAAGTCTCGATGGTCGGGACCATTTTTGATTTCCCAGGTCTATCCATCCGGCGCCGTCGAGCTTACAACAGAAAAGGACATACTTTCTTGGTCAACGCTCAACGTCTAAAACCTTACTTAGGGATGGATGGCCCAAGAGACAAAGAGTCCTTCATCCTCGCGGACCCTTCGTGATTCTTCGCTTTCAGTCGAGCTAATGACTCTAAACTAGCGCTTCTTGGGAGGCAACCCATGTTTTCTTTCCGTTTCCTTTTCTTTTTCCCTTATTATTCCGTTTGTTGCTTTATTTTCTAACCTTACATCTTTGTTAGTTTGTGTTTTAAGTGTTTTGTCTCTTCCCTTTTGAAACAGGAAATGAAATTCGTTACAAAACTATTCAGAATCCCGCGCCCAAGCGCCGAGAAATCAGGCGCCTAGGCGCCCGACTCTGAAAGGGGCGCCCAAGCGCCGAGAAATCAGGCGCCTAGGCGCCCGACTCTGAAAGGGGCGCCCAGGCGCCGAGAAACGCCCGCCTAGGCGCGGGCATTACCCCCAAAGGAATCCAGGTAAGTTGTGTCGCGCGCCTAGGCGCCCAAACACGCGCGCCTAGGCGCCCGATTCTGAATTTAACAAATATATGGGTCAAAAACGGTCAAAATTCCCCAAAATCTTCACAACTCCTCTCCCACTCGAATTCCGGCGATTTCCTCAACATTTCCGGCCATTTCCACCGGATTTCACCGCCACTTCCATCAACATCATTCGTTGCACAAGAGGCTCGTCTTTCACATCGACTCGGTGCGAAAATTTTGGGGATAAAAGGTGAGTTTTGGCTTTCCCCTTCTTCCATTTCCGATTCATAGCCGACGCGTAGGTGCCTTGCGTTATATATTGAGGATTAATTGGGGCATTGGCCGATTGTTGATTGAATTTTTATTTGTTATTGCATTTGAGAGCTTGAAATTGAATTTGTGGGTTGTAATAAAAAATTGGGGGTTGATGTTGTTGAATTGGATGGTCTATTGTTGCTAAATCCGTGGGTTATTATCAATTTGTGGGTTGAAATTGAATTTGTGGATTGTTGCCAAGTGTGGGTTGCTCTGATTTTGGTGTGTGTTGGGCGTTGAAGATTGTTGTATTTGGTTGGTTGCATTTGGGTTGATTTGAGTAGTTAAGAAGTTGATAATTGTTGTTGCAAATGACGAGAACTACCAACAGACCGTCCAAGGGTAAGAAAAAATTGGGTGAGGGTTCCTCTAATGAGCCCGAGACTCCCGATAATACCCGTTTTGAAAACCCCCAAGTCCAAATTATGTGTCAGAGTTTGAGCACCCCCCGCACCCTTATTAAGGAGCACTATTTAACCACCCGGGGACAGCCCTCTGTGCACGAATTGATACAATTTCATCGCTTACAGTTTTTTTTGTCAAAAGCCCGAGGCCATTCATCTTCCTTGGGTTCTGGAATTCTTCAGCTCCGGGGTTTATGATGAGATTGAGACACGAGGATGGCTGGGGACTACCTTTTTGGTCTGGGGCAAACATGTCAATTATGAGTTGAGACAGATTAGGGAGAGCATAGGCACCCCGACCCCTCAGACATGCGAGTTCACCACTCTTTACAATTCAGGGCGCCTCCGAGTTAGCCTGTCGGATATTTTGCAGGTTATTGGCCGAGAGGGGTGGGAATGGGTACCCGGAGAAGCTCATGTCCCCCGTAGGGCTCTATTACCCGAGGCTGCTTTCTGGCTCGACTTCATCAGATTCAATTTAATGCCGAGTACCAATCGATCAGAGGCAAACAAGGAACGGGCCACCCTCATCTACGCTATTATGTCCAAGAAAGCTGTGGACTTTGCCCGGGTAATCCACAAGTCTTTGACGGACCACTTTAGAAAGTTGAAGAATGAGTTAGGGCCATTGATTAACAAAGAATTGGCTAAGCAAAAGGGAGAAGGTCCCACTCGGAAGATTCCCATCATTCTCCCGTCACTGATCACAGCTTTATGCAAGGCGGCTAAGGTTCCCACATTTCCTTTGGAGCGTACTGAGCTTCCTGGTTCTTATCTCACCGTGGTAGATGACGACTCCCAGGCTCCTCCACCACCAGCTACTTCAAAGAGGCCTCGCCCATCTTCATCCCAGTCTACTAGCTCCCCACAGTTTCCACCTATGGATGCCGCCGCCATTAGACAATTAAAGGATGAATTGAGGGAGGAGTTGCGAGATGAGATGAGGGTGGTCATGTCCGACACTTGTGCTTATTTCCGTCAGCTTTTTGTAGAGCATGATGCGTTTGTCGGTTGGGGGCCGTTTGATTATTCTGCTCCTCCACCTTACCCGCACCCCCCGCCTCAGCAGCCCGCAGATATGCACGAGTCAGGTGCTCTCGTTCCTGACGGAGGTGATGATGAGGCTCATAATGATGAGGGTAGCCCGTTGATTGATTTGGATGATCTAGGCGGCGAGGATGAGGATTACATTGACCGTTTTGGCACCACCGATTAGGCTTATCTTGTTTTATTTCCATGCATGTTTCTTTTTATTTTTTTTGGATATCTTTTGTTGGGATGTTTGATATTTTATGTTTGATGTTTGGATGCTTGATGTTTTCCTTCCATGCATGTTTCTCATTTTTTTGTTTATCTCGTTTTGTTTTATTCTATTCTATCCAATGTTTGATGCTCTGTATGTCTAGCATTTGTTTACCTATGTAGTGATCGACACAGTGATTGCCATCCGTGGACTTGATTGCCTTAAGTGGACTCGGGTTTGCTTTTCAGCTTCCCTATGGTGACGTGTACTTTGCCCTTTTCTTTTTCAAACATTGGGGACAATGTTCATGATAAGTGTGGGGGGTATACTAGATCCATTATAGTCATGTTGATTCATGTTTTACATATTTCGGTCCAAGTTTGGTCAAGTTTGGGGGGTGCTGTACCTCTACATGTGAAATGTGTGCAATTTTAATTTTTTTTTTTTTTTGGATAGAATTTCAACCCTTCACTTGAGGCATTGAGCATGGTTAATTTGAATACATGGTATGTTTTCTCTATCAATTTGGTTTTTAATGGCTATACACATCGTTCCTTGCTTATGGGATCCTAACTAGACTAGATTAACCTTAAGATGATTCACATATGCACCTAAATCGAAGGTAGAGGAGTTGAGTGGGCAATCATTTTGAAACACTTAAAGGCTTGATCCCGGAAATATCAACTTAGAATTTTCACATGTGTTATGAGTTGAGAACGTTAACTTCGTGTGCTTAATAATAATAAAAAGAGGTTGAACATTGGTATGACTGAAAAAAGTCAGGCTTAATAGATACTGGGGGCGAAGAGCACCATGCCTAGAATACTGTACTATTTTGCTAATTTGAGCTAAGCTCAAGCCAATGTAAGTGTTAAGTGAATAAGGACCTAGTTTGATTTTGTGGCCTTTGACACTCGAGTGATTAAGCCCTTAGGAATGTCTCCACATTTGATACCCTAAAGCCATCTGGTTTAGGAGTTATTGGCCTAAAACTCGTTACACGGGTGTCATAGAAAGCCTAAGAGGATCAAACATTGCACATGGTCTAGCCTCTAATGTTTCGAGTTGAAAGTGCATAAGATAAATCCGAAAGTGGAATGAAGTGATAAATTTTTAAGTGGCTATGAAGTTGTATTCAATTCTCGTACCATGTGAATAATCAAAAGTTGATAAATATGGGGTTAATGTTTGAAAAGTGGTAAGAATGCCACTTGACTATAATACTTGAGATTTATTACACTACACCCTTAGGATGATCTTTTCAATGTTAAGGCGTAACATGAGCAAATGTGTGATGTGTATATATTTGTAATATGAGCTTAAACAGATGAATTCATACCATTGTGTGCTATTAATCATTGTAATTTACATTGAGTGATCGGGGTTGAAAATCTTTCGATTTTGTGGGTATATCGTCTGCAAACCCTCACGAGACTATAACTCGTCCTTTGAGGTAACTCAAAGGTTCAAAGGCTTGTTGCATTCGCTAAATGCAACCGTTTACTCCACGAAAGTGAGTTAGGTAGTTTTCTTTTTGTTTCTCTCTTTGATTGATGATGTTTCCTTATCTTAGAACTCTTATTGCTCGAGGACGAGCAATTGATAAGTGTGGGGGTGTTGATAAGAGGCATTTTTACGTGTTTTTAAGCCCCTTTGCGTTTATGTCTTAGGTTCATTTATCGCTTGATTCTTGCCACATGTGCGTTTAATTCGTGCATTAAGTGATTTCAGGTCTTAAATGGATACAATCAAAGAACGGGATGAAAAATGACGTATAAAACAAGTTTAGGCCAAATTGCTATGCACCCCTACGCCTAGGCGCCATCTTGCCCACGCCCGGGCGCCGTTTCAGCACCACTTTCCACGTTCGAGCGCTTTTTCCGTATGTTTAGAGACCGAATTGGATGAAGTTTCCTTCTACAAAGTTGTAGAACTATGTGTTAGCTTCAAATGAGGACTTGAATCATCCAAATCGGAGTTTTGTGGAGAGAGTTATGAAGGAAATACAAATACTGCGCCAGACAGAGGCAAATACTCCAAACATTCTGATTTGGGCGCCCGAGCGCCATAAAACCCGCGCCTAGGCGTGGACACATCCGAGATTTGATTCCTTTCAGCCAAAAGATCATCATTTGATGGAGGAATGGAACATTTAAAGCCAAGAGGTCATCACATGTATGGGGGGGGATGTCATAAGTATGTTTCTTACTAGATCTACTTTTGGGAATTTTATACTACTCACTTTAAGAGTAGTGGAGGGGACACTAGGGGGGACATACACATGAGGGGCTGATTTGTGGTGGTCTTCTTAAGGATCCTAGGGGGCAATTGACCGAAGATCTTAGAGAGAAAGGGAGAGAGAGGCATTGGATCCATCACTTTTTACTCATCATCATTCATCACCATTTTTCTTCATCACTTTTGGAGGGGAACAAAGAGGGAGGAGCTAAGGATTGAAGATCAAGAGCAAAGATCCATCATCAATCAATTGAGGGAGTTTTAATTATTTGCATTTACATGTTTATTTCCATGAGTATGTATATGTTTGTATTAGATTTTCTTAAGGCTTTGATGAGAGGCTAATATTGTAGAACTAAGGCCATGTGAAGGCCAAATTTATGAATCAATATATGTGAAGTTGCTCTTTGTATTAATTCTCCTATTGCTTTGTGTGTTAATTCTATGCTTTTATTCCAATCATGTGTTTGATCACCATATGCTTGCTATCTTGCCTAATCTAGTTGTTCGAGAGAAAATAGATTAGGGTGCAAGAGAATTAACACATCATCCGAAACAAATGAGGGATTGCCCTAGAAATAGGTAAAGATTCCCGGGTGTTGTTAGCCGGATTCGTTCGGGGAAGCTCTAGAACGTTAATGCGTGATTTTTGATTAGATTCTCGGATAGACATATTTAGAGAACCGTCAATTAATCATAGGATTATTATGTGCCGAGACATCGGGTAATAGTTAATTTAGGAGTTTCCACCAAAGCAATAGGAGTCTAATAATTCGAAGAGTAGTTCATATATATTGACGAGTAGATTTGGTTGTAGCATGTGCCTTAGTCATTTTATCATACGTGAGATTTAATCTATAGTACGTTTCTCTTTGGTTCGTTATTTGCTTAATCTTTTTCTTGCACTTTACTTTAATTGTCTTATCTTTTATCGAAAATCATGAACTAGAATTCAAGTCCTTGTGGTTCGACAACCCGGACTTTTTGTCCAATTATTACTACACACGTCTAGTGCACTTGCTACCAAGCACGTTAGCTTTTAGCGTGTCATTGGGCGTCCACTAGGATGCCTAATGAGGACTCTTTTGTTTGTCTTGGTCGATAAGTCAAGTGGTAAATAAAAGGACTCTTGACCTCGATGAGATAACAAGTTATCACACAACTCTCCTAGAAAGAAAAAAAAAACTTCCCCCTCTCTCTTAGAACACTAGTCGTCGGCCTCCAAGAGAAAAATAAGGGATTTTTTATCAAATCAATCCGCGTGATTATTTGGAGGCAACGTATGTTCGTTGTTCGGATCAAGAATTCAAGAAAGATTCCAAGGATTCGTGAAGATTGGATTGCACGTGTTCTTGAAGATTTCAAGCATACAAGTTTTGAATTTTTGAAGGTGGAATTAGGTCTCCAACCACTTCGCTTCAACGGGTAAGTAATTATTCATTTTAGTGTTTATTCTATTCAATTATGTAAATCGAGAATTACCTTGGGATTTCAATTTTAAATAAACTTCCCCTGCGCAATCTTTCGCGTAACCAACAGTAGATTCATACTTTAGAGAAGTATGGAATTGAATGATTACGCAAGGATTCCTTGTTGATTCTGTCAAACTTGGAGTCCTTAGATTTTGTAGTGTGAGATTAGTCATTAGACCTGAGATGTCATTGGAAAGGGTACTACCCACTATGCCTTGATATGCACATGCGCTCCAGGAGAGTCATACCGCGTGTATGTTGGGCATAGTCTGATAGTACAACGGAACAGATGGCAGTCGTTAAGGGATCCATCCAGAGCTTACAGCGTGACATTTCTAATCCTGTTATGTAAAGCTGAATGATCGCTAAAAGTCTTTGGCCAGAGCGTAGTCTTATAAGAGGGATTGGTGATCCTTGCTTGGAAGACCGGATCATTAGTGGAACCAATATAGTCATAGTTTCCAAGGCTACTAGGTTAGACGAGAAAAATATGGAGGGATTCGACTCATATGAAGATCAAAATCTAGATAGGTTTGCTTTTCATTGTTAACATCTAGAAAGTCGTGGCAATGTTGCTAGACATCGAACCATGACCGATAGGTGCCTTGGGTTAATTGGTGAAGTTAATCCAAGGCCTAGTTAATTATTGAGAATAATTAATCTAGCCTATGGGAGGACTTATTGTTAGCTTGTTAATGAGTCTGAGGGGTCACACACACAATTTAGTATAGTACCTATTGGCTAGTTAATTCTTTGTGAATTAATGGAGGGATTAATTAATTGGAATTAATTAATCGGGGAAATGAAATAAATTAATTAAGTGGTCTTAATTAATAATAGTCTTATAATTTAATATTGGAATATTAAATTGGGAAAGACTAGTCATTTAATTAGTGGTCTAATTAATTAATGTGTGAAAGAGAATATATATACACACACACACACATGTATGGGCGTGTGTTTGTGTGTGGATTTAGTGGAGGATTTTATCTTGTTCACCAAGTCTATGTATATATGTATATTTAATATGTATATCTTGTAATATATTTGATAGGATCTATTCTAATTAATTAGATGACTAATTGATATGGAAAGATCATATAATTTATTAGGATAGATATTGTGGATTTGATAAGATCTATTTAATTAGTTTACTAATTATATGGAAAGATCTTATTTGGATAGATCTTATATATTTGGGAATGAGCTCAAATATATGGAAAGATCTTGTTAGTTAATTAGAGGATCTAATTAACTGTGGAAGAGAAATAAAAGGAGAAAGAAATCAAACTTAATATATGTACATATATAACACATATACACGCCTATTTAGATGGAAAGTGGCACGTGTGTGTGTATGTGAGATGCACTTGGTGGACTCTATATAATCATATATGTGTATTGATATTTCACAACTTAAGCAATTCATAATTCACAAATAAGAGTTGTGATATTGTTTTCTCTCCATCTTTTCTCTTCCACCTCTTTCTCAAAAACTTCTTCCAACTCATATATTGAGTACGAAGAACACCAAAAATATATTTCTGCCCTTTTCTCATAAGCTAAAATTCGATATTCACTTGGCTAGCACTGGTGGAGATTATCGAGGGTACAAGCTAAGGTGTGGATACATCTTAGAGGGGCAACACTTGGGGCGCTAGAGCAAATCCATTCAGAGAGGTGTAGCAGGGAGTTGCTTAAAAAGACTTTGCCGTGTTTTGTTCTTCAAGAGGTAAAAACGTGATAACTCTCTTTTGTGAGTTTTTGAATCCGATGGTACCATGTCTGCCTAGCCCTAATTTGGGGATGCCTCGCATTCTATTTGAATTTTTTAATTCCATGCTTCCGTTGCAACCGGCATCCCCAGAGTTGGACCACGCGATCCCAACACTTGTAAAGAAGGAAAAAAAATCAATTTTTAGAAAAGGTTGAACTAGAGAAAGTTGCACCGAAGCCTTATGTTAAGCCATATGTTCCTCCAATTCCATTTCCCTGGAGGTTGCAGCACAAGAGGTTTGATAAGCAGCAAGAGAAATTTCTCAATGTATTTAGATAGCTGCACATCAACATTCCATTCGCGGATGCTCTGGCTTAGATGCCTATCTATGTGAAGCTTCTTAAAGAGCTGTTGAGAAAATAAACATATTGTAAGACGTGGAAACAATTTCCTTGGATGAAGAATACAATGCTATAATCCAACAAGCGTCCCTCCAAAACTAAAGGATCCAGATAGTTTTTCACTTTCTTGCACTATTGACAAACTATGTTTTGATAAAGTACTTTGTAATTTGGGAGCTAGTGTTAGTCTAATGCCATATTCAATTTGCAGGAAGCGAGGATTTCAAAAGATCAAACATACAAAGATGACCCTGCAATTGGCAGATAGGAGCATAAAGCACCTATTGGAATAATTGAAGATGTGTTTGTGAAAATGGACAAGTTCTACATTCCATGCCACTTCGTAGTGCTTGAGATGGATGAAAATCCCGAAATACCAATCATCCTTGGAAGACCATGTCTTGCAACCGTGGGAACTATGATCGATGTGCGTGCTAAAAAGTTGGAGTTGAACATCAGAGATGAGAAGGTGGAGTTTGACTTAAATAAGATGATGCAATCTCCATCTTTTGAAGAAAAATGTTATTCGATGAATGTGATTGAAGGGGCCGTCAAGGAGAAATTTCTCCAAGTAATAGAGATCTAATAGAGTCATATCCCAAAATATCCTCTACCCCGAAGGTAAAACTTAGATATCTTCCACCACATCTCAGGCATGTTTTTCTTGGAAACAATTAGTTGTTACCTGTTATCGTAAATGGTACACATTCTAAACCTAAATTATGGAAATGGTTAAATGTTGCAATGGAAGAAAGAGGGAATAGGTCGGAATATGTTTGACATGAAAGGGATTAAACATGCTTTGTTTTTGTAGACGATGATATTCCTCGATGGAAACGATTTTCCTTACTAGCCCTCAATAATGGATTCGTCTAAGTCAATCTAATGACTTTAAATAAGTGCTGCTTACGAGGCAATCCAAGGGTTTTCTTTATTTTGTTTTCGTTTGAGTTTTGCTTTCTTTGTTTTAGCTTGCTTTCATTTAGTTTTTCTCTTGATTTTTTGTTCATCTAGTGCTATTCTCGTGCTTTTCATGTTTGATTTCTTGTCAGTACAAGCATATGTGGTGTCAAAAAAAGAGGGGCAAAATAGGCAGGTCGGCACCACTGTGCCAATTTGGGAGCTCACTTTAGCCAAATTTCAGAGGGCTTGACACCACTATGCTGTATTTTGGCACAATCGTGATTTTTTTCCACACAAGAAAAAGAAAAATAGAGAAGCCATCCTATCGACTCCCCTGCTACATGCATATACGTAGGGGAGTATCACTTTTACACTCTTGTTTTTAATTCAATATGCTTATGCTTATGCCTATAGCTTTTTGTTGAGTCCATTGAGGATAATGTCCTCAAGTGTGGGGTGGTGTGATCGTAAACTGATGGAAGATTGGACATGTGTATATTTTGTTGAGTTGTTGATTGATTTAGTAGCATGCTTGCAGCATTCTAGTTCCTATTAAGAACTCTAGACTGACATGAACAAATGAACTCATTTTTCGTAATAAGATGCTTATTGTTGAATTGGATCACTTAGTCTGAATTTGGTGAAATATCTTATACATCTTTACATACTACACACGAGTTCTGGCTAAGGGATTGATTGGTAAATTAAAAACACTTACAAATTATTATTATTTTTTAATATATATATATATAAGCAATGAAATTGTTATGAAATGGCAAGAAATATAATGCTTAAGCGGATAAATTGAAAGCATAACCCAATTTCATTTTGTGTCCTTTGTCACTTGAGTGATTAAGTACTTTGGGGTGTCTTTACACCTAATGTCTTAAAACCAACTAGTTTGAGAGTCACTGACCTAAAACTCATTATATGGGTGCCATATAAAGCCTAATAAAATGAGACATTGCACGTGTTGATAAATTTTGGTAGGAATGAAAGTAAATGAGGATGAAGTATGAAAAATATTTGCTTTTGCTTGAAATAACTAAAATATTCCCTGGCAAGAACTCATTTTTTCACGAATGGATGCATATTTGATTGATCTTGATTGAGATTAGTGTGATGACTTGAATGAAAATATTCATATTGTGAAAAATAGCGATTCATGTGTCCATGTTGATTTGTGTGCACTAAATGTGGGGATGATTAAATGTTATGACTTGTTGAATTGATGAATGATAAAACAAATAGATATATATCCTGAATTTTGTGGGTATTTTCTCTATAAACCCTCACGGGACGACACTCGTCCACTAGAGGTAACCTAGGGGTTTAACGGCTTGTTGCACATGCTAAGTGCAATCGTGTTTCCTACGAAAGTGGTGGTATCTTGTTTCGTTATTCTCTTTGTTTGTTTTGTTGAGATTTACTCGAGGACGACAAAAAGGCTAAGTATGGGTTATTTGTTAGGTCATAAAATTGACATATTTTCATTATGTTTTTTTGCCTCACATTTTTCTTGAATTTAAGCCTTAAGTTGATCTTTCAAGTAGTTTTTAACCTTGTTTGCGTATTCTTGCTTCGAAGTCATTTGATGCTTTTATAGGGAAAGAACGATGGTTTTGACAAGTTAAAAGATAATTTTTGAAGAGAGCAAAGAAGGTCAAATAAGAGATAAAGAAGAGCAAGAGAGAGTCTAAACGAAGAGATTGAGTTGAAGGAAATGTAGAGAAAAAATCCAAACAACAACCTTGGCACAGTGGTGCCAAAACTATGCACAGATTTTGCACCACTGTGCAGACACAAATTTTAATATTTTAATGGACCTCATTTGGTGGTCTTTTAGTTGGATTTTTTGGGTAATTAGAAATCCTTTATAATGTATAGAAGAAAGAAAAATTGCCGACATCACAAGAGAGAAAAAAGGAACTTGTTATTTGGAGAGAAAAAAAGTCTTGGAAGAAAAGAAATGAAGTTTCCATTGAAGATAGGAGAGAGAAAGCTAGATTTCTTACCAATCAAAGAGTTTCTTGCTAGATTTTCTTGCTTATTCTTCTTCTCTAAGTTGTATTCTTGAATTCTCCATTGTTGGACACGAAGTTCCTTGAATTTATGCAATTTATTTCTTCATCCACTCTAAATATGCTTGGGTAATTTATTTTCTAGGGTTTAAGATGTAGTCTTGTATATGTGTATGGATTGTTGATATTATTTGGGTTTATTCTTATTTATTTAATCTATCTTTGAGTGTTTAATGCTTATAATTGGTTGATCATCAATTACAGATTTAAGTTAATTTAAGAAGTACAGGGAGGTAAATTGAATTTGCTGTTCAGATATGATAGACGGATATTAGTGATTTTGTATGAGACTAATTAACAATTATCATAGAAATTAATAGATTCATCTAGATTAGTTGTTGATCATGGCAGTGACGAGAATTAATTTATTGGGTACTCATGAATATCTCAGGAGAGTATTCATATAATTAAGGAAAATTGGATCTTTAATTAGGCAAGAATGACAACACATTGAAAGTAAATAACCCATAGAAATACTTTGATGTATTCTTAATCCCTAGATTTTTTGTTAATTGATCAACCGTTTTACTTAATTTTGCTATAACTAGTTTTTATTTATTTCCGCTTTCATTAGTTTAAAAATCCCATCTTTTATAATCAATAGTCTAGATAATAAGATAGGCTTTGTTTGGTACTGACATCCTTCCCTGTGGAGACGATTTTACTTACTATTATATAATTTGTTCGATTCCGTGTAGTAACAAACAGTTAATAGTTCTGTTTTATGAATCGCTGCTCCACCACGTCTCTTTGGGTTGAGCAATTCTTTGGCCATTTTTGGGCCACAAAATTTGTTGATAAGAACATCAACGCCTGTTGAACGGATGTATTCTCTTCTGTACAAGATATAGCTCAGAATCAACTCATACGGTTTGGACAATGTCTTCTCATCCCGCCCACCTTGGATGCCGTCAAACACGTATTGTGCTCTTCATCTCTTGGTCTATAGTGACCATTATCTTGAATTGATGGTGATAAACATTGTCAAAAATGCCTTTGTTGCATTCAATCACCTTTGAGAACAGATCTGCCATGATCATGTACACACCTTTCACTGTGTTCTTGCGGGGTCGCCAGATTCCGTCTTCTTCATCATCTCCCAGACTTTGGTGAAGTCACCAATGCAGAGTTCATCTGCCAAGCATCTATTTGTTTAAGCATTTGAAATTGGTACTTATGATATTGGGAGTGAGAACAAAAGGTTTTGGGTCAAACGAGAAAGTGCAAGAAATGGAAGTGTTATTACCAGATATTTTGGCAGATAGGAAAAATTGGTTAAGTTAAGTTTCGTAGAACTTTTTGTTCTTCATAATTAGGTCCTTCTAAGTGACATTTTCAAACTTTGTAAGGATTTGTCACAAAGGAAAATGTTTTTGGATTTTAAGGCATTACCAGTTTGTCAGAAAGCATGCGTTTAGAGTAACAGATTTTGGTTTGGAAGGTGAACCAGGAGCAACCATTGATTTGGAACATCTTCGTGGAGCCAGTGATGAAAAATGAGGAGCTTTTGAGAGAAACAGAAGTTTTTGCGTTACAGAAATTTGCAGAGAGTTTTGAAAGTGATAGAGTTTCGCTTTGTTAAAAATTGAATTTATATGAAATGGCAAAACGTAAACTCTCATATGTTTAGATAATGGCCACATGGAATGAATAATAAATATGTTCCATTTACTCATAAAGATAGATGTGAAAATCCAAAAAAATAGCAAAAGTTACATTTGGTAACTCATAAAATATAAAATTTGAAATCCGCTATGAATTTTGAAAAATGTTTGGATTTTCAGCATGTATCGTATGCACTTTATAGTACACTGACACATACTCGATGTATACTAACACTAAAAAACATTTTGAAGTTATCATTTTCTGCCAGTTTGGTTCGATAGGAGCGCATAGATAGTAATCAAAATGATGTCTTTGAACTTATCCAACACGTTAATTTAGCAATAAAAACAATGCATGCATTGGAATATTTGTACTAAGCGCTAAAGAGAGTAAGTTTACTGCTTAATCGTACTTTTGAAAACATGTTGAACGCTAAGACGAAATTTCACTTGTTATAAGCGTTAAAATTACCATCTAATAAACTTTAAACGTTGATGGTCTTATGCAGATTTTGATATATAATTTTAACCATTGACGTTTGTCTGGCTTGAACAAGTACAACTTTAAGGTTCCTCATAAATTTGATAGCTTGTTGCTACATTTCAAAAACATTTTAGACATTAACATAAAGGTGGATACCCCCTAAATTATATGTCTAATAAAATATGATGCTTCATGATTAAGCGTTTAAGTCCATCATACCTAGTTTAATTCTTAAAGTGAGAAAGCATTGTTCATTGAGTGCTTTGGTGAAGATATCTGCCAATTGTTTGTCAGTTCTAATGAAGTGCATGAAGATATCCTTTTTTTTTTAATCATGGTTACGCAAGAATTGGTATCTAATGTGGCGATGGATTGTTGTTTCTTGCTATACCATGAAACCAACCTATCTCCAAGAAATTGACACGTACCACTTGTACTTTCTCAATCAATTTTGCATCCTGCAAAATTCGTGTATGAATAACCCATTTCTTCGAAAGGCAAATCCCTTGGATACCATAAACCCACATGTTGTGTGCCTCTTAGGTGCTTAAGGATTCTCTTTGCCGCGATTAGGCGTGATTCTTTAAGCTCAACTTGAAAGTGAGCACACACGCATACAAAGAACATTATATCAGATCTACTAGATGTTAAATAATGAAGAGATCCAATTATGCCTCTATAATTAGTAAAATCGACCTTCTTTCTATTTTCATCTTTATCTAGATTAAGTGTTTGGCTCATTGAATTTTAGACACTGATGCATTTTCTATACCAAATTTATTAATCATATCTCTAGTATATTTGGCTTGCTAAATAAAGATACCGTTTGAGAGTTGCTTAACTTGTAATCCTAAGAAGAAAGTTAATTCACCCATCATACTCATTTCAAATTCGTCTTGCATCATTTTTCAAAAATTTCTCACACAAACACTTGTTGGTAAAGCCAAATATAATATCGTCAACATAGATTTGGACTAAGAGAATATCTTCGTCATTAGTAATTTTAAGTAACGTTGCCTTTTGAAAAGCCTTTACAAATAAGAAAGACAGAGAGAGTGTCGTACCATGACCTAAACGCTTACTTGAGGCTATAAAGTGCCTTATCTAGCTTGTGAACCATACTCTTACCATGATTGTTGACAAAATCTGGAAGTTTCTCTACATAGACTTCTTCTTGGAGTTTACAATTCAGGAATGCACTCTTCACGTCCATTTGATAAACTGTGAACTTGTTAAATGCTGCATACACTAGAAATATTTCAATCACTTTAATATGGTCTACTGGGGCATAAGTTTCATCATAGTCAATACCTTCTTCTTAACAATAACCTTAAGTGACTAATTTAGCCTTATTTCTTGTGACAATGCCATTCTCATCTATTTTGTTTCTAAATGCCTAGGAACTAATGTCCAAACCGTACTACGCTTGAATTAATTGAGCTCTTCTTGCACAGCTTCAACCTAACTCTGATCACTGAGTGCTTCATCCACTTTCTTTGGTTCCATTTGACATAAGAAGCTAGTGAACATGGTCTCATTGAATGCAGTGGCTCTAGTCCTAACTGGTGCTCTAATATCTCCAAATACTAAATATGGTCGATATGATCACAAAGCCATTTACGGGCTGGCTGGAAAGGGTTGAGAGGTTAATAAGGCTATAGATCATTTAACGCTAGTCTACCATCTACCTCTTCCGTAGGCGCTTGAGTATCAACAGTTTCAATATGCTCTTGATGATCATTCTCTTCATGAACATCAACATTTCTTACAATATTATCATTATTAGTAACCTCAAGAGTGATAATTTTAGGAGGGGACACAAAGATCTCGTTATTCTCATCATCATCACTATCATCTTCAAGGCTTGCTGAGAAATATCTTCAAATCCTACATCATTAGTGTTAACCTTAGTCGGTTCTTGGTTAGCATTATCAAACATAACATGAATGGATTCTTCAACCTTAGATGTTCACATATTTAGGATACAGAAATTCTTTCCATTGTAGGCATAGCCTACAAATATTCCCTCATCCGCTTTAGGATCAAATGTTTTTAGGCTTTGAGAACCATCATTATGAATGAAACATTTTGAAACAAATAGATGAATATAAGAAATGTTGGGATTACCCTTCCATATTTCATATGGAATCTTTCCCTGTTACTTGTTGATCAGACACCGGTTTTGAGTATAGCAAGCTGTGTTGACAGCTTTGGCATGATACCTTTGAAAAGTTTGGGCGCGGCTAATATAGTCCTTGCGGCCTTTTTTAGGGCTCTGTTCCGTTTCTTAGAAAATCCTCTTTATTAAGGTGTTCTAGGCACTGAATACTCATGAAGTTTAACTTTGTCCGTACAAAACTCCTTAACAATATGGCTAACAAACACAATTCCTCTACCCCTTCTAATCTTTGTCACCTTGAAATCTTTATAGGTATGTACTTGACGAATTAGCACTGTGAGGTTGCCACTGGTTTTATCTTTAGACGCTAGGAATTTTATCCATGTATAGCATGAAAAATCATTAACTATTACGAAAGAATACTTTTTTCCACTAACGTTCATAGTTTGAATTGGTCCAAATAAATATATGTGTAGTAGTTCAAGAAATCTAGAAGTTGATAGATGAGGTTTCTTCTTAAAGGATGATTTAACTTGTTTACCCATTTGACATGCATCATATAAGCGATCTTTTTGAAACAAGTCTTTTGGTAATCCCTCTTCAGGATTCAGCAATACAAGCTGAGAGATAGTTTTAAAGTTGACGTGGTTTATTTTTCTATACCATAACCAACCCATTTCATTTTAATTTTTAACCACAAAAGATATTGGGTTATATATACAGTCTTAGTGTTTTAATTATAGAAATAACTGCTTGAAAATTCTATTTTAAAACCTTTATCACAGAATTGACTTATGCTCAATAAGTTATGCTTGGGACCCTCAACATAGTACACGTCACTTATCATGACATTTCCTTTATGCATGGTACCCATACATTTGGTTTTACCTTTAGAGTTGCACCGAATATGACTTTAGGACCATTAGTATTTTGATAATTCGTTAGGAGATCTTTGAGCCTATCATGTGCCTTCAAGACCCACTATCAATGTACTAAATAGATGAATCGTGATGGCTCTAGAAACCTGCATGAAAGCGCATTTCTAATTTTTTTTAGGTACCTATTGGAGTTTGGGTCCTTTCTCATTAGTTTTGTTAGCGATGTGAACTCAAATGTTAAAAACCCATATTTGTGGTATCTTCATTGAACAAAGAGTTTTCTTCTTGAGTTTCACACATTTGGTGTGTGCTTATGTGGTTTATCATAATATCCACATCAAATGTAGCCATAGTTATCATAATCTTAATAGTATGTCATGGTTCAACGCTGATACTGAGTTTTTTGCTGGTGTTTCATTGGCGGTGGTCTAGGGTGCAGTTTAATGGGAAATCATTATGAATCATGTACCACTATCCTTTCTAGAAGAATTGACTATCTTTGTCTTTCCATGTTGACCTAAGACGGGTTTGCACCACTTATTTGGCCTCTCACCAAAATCATTATGTATATACAAATATATTTTGTTTATGCCATCCTCAACAAAATTTACACCTTTGGACTATTGTTGGGTGCCAATTTTGACTCTTTCAGTTTGTTACCAAATTTATCAAAATCTAAACCGGTCTTTTCACTGAAAAGTTTAGTTACTTCCGTCACATTGTCTAATTTTCTTGATACTTTTGACAATGATGAGACAAACAGGTCTGATTTAGCAAGTTTAGCTATAAGCTTAGCTTCTCTATTGACTATCATATCAAGATTACTTTTCAACTGGGAGTTTTCAGCTTTAACGGATTCATTTTTCTCAATGCATTGTGGCTGAACTTGTAACTCTGGTTTGAGCATCACATTCTCACTTTTAACCACTGAAATCTCTTCAGAGGTTTTTTGATATAGTTTGGAAGCTCCTCGACAACTCTCATGATAATAATTCATTTTGTCAAATAGCTCTTCAAAAGAAAGAGGATTAGATAGATCATTGTTTACCTCAGATAGTGAGTCTGCAGATGCTTCATCGCCTATCGCCATAAGGCAGATAAGCTCTGAAGCACTTGAGGTCTCCTCATCACTACTTTATTTTGATGACTCAAGATCCTCTTCAGGTGCGGAAATTCATTTTGACTCTGCTAGCAAACTTTGTTGTCAAAGGATGCTCTTGAATTTTGTTTCTTTCCTCTCTGTCTTACCTCAAGGGCTTAGCACATAGGAAAAATGGCAATTTACCTGGTGGTGCCTTGGCTTTCTTCAGTTATAACAAAGATAAGATTTTAATTATGTTCACATGTTAACTTTGTTTTAACCTGCGGTCTTGGTGCTACAGGCGCTGAGAAATTCTGATTTGGAGACACTTGGTATTGAATTGGCGCTTGAGGAAGCTGTGCAGAATGCATAGGCGCTTGATACTGAGGCACTTAGGCAAAGGAAAGAGTTTGATACGAAGTGTGTCCTTTTGGAGGATAGGAGTTTTTTTTTCATATCTCATGAATTTCTTAAACTTCTTACCAACAAAGCAAACTCTTTGTCCTTAGGATTCTAACACTTGACTCTTACTAACTGATTTACCTTTTTACTATTTCTATAAGCGCTACAGATTCAATGGCTGAAGTTGACACATTTATGACTTCACCTAACTCAGATTCAAAAGGCCCTAAGCTCTAAAAACAAATCTTCAGGCTTAAGGAATACCAACATCTGAGATTCTCTCATGGCAATAGTTTTCTCAAATATTTACTTAGAAGGCTTCTGAAGATTTTATTGACTATTTCCTTTTTGGTCAACTTCTTTTCAGTGACGCTAATTCCGTTATAAGAGCAGTGAATTTGACATCCAACTGATCTAGCGTCTCATTAGGTTACATCTTAAAATGCCCGAATCTCTATATGGCTATGGAAAGCTTATTTTCCTTCATTTGTAGAGAGCCTTCACATACTATAGCCAACTTATCCCAAATTTTCTTCGTTATTTTGCAAGACTTATCTTGTAAAACAATCCCGTATTATCTTCAAAGCTGAGTAGAGAGCGTTACGCCCAACATTTTCTAAATTTGCCCCCTTCGCTCATCGGTAGTCCATTCAACTTTAGGTTTTTCAACATAACTATTTTGAGTACCTTCATCTGCTCCAGGAACTCTAGTTGTGACTTTCATGATTTTGATAGGTCCATCTGAAATCACATCACAAATTTTATCATCACAAGAACATAAGTATATAAATTCTCTAAGTTTTCATGAGTCATAGTTTGACGTAGTCAACCTTAGCATTTTAGAATAAGTCATGCCATGTATTAGATAGTTTTTAAAGACAATCGACTATTTTGGAAAAAGGATCTAAACGTGCAGTTACTCTTGGAAACACTAAGGTTTCTTCTTCAACCGTTTTGAGACCACTTTTTGGTCCCAAGTGGCATACTAAAGGAGTCTAGAAGGGGGGAGGGGTTTAAATAGACCTGAAGTTTTATTCGAACTTTAAAAAATTTTACACCACAAAATATTTTTCAAGGATGCTTGAAAAACTTATCGCTTGGACATGCGTCAACTGAAGACGATTTACAAAGATAACTTAGAAAAATGGTTTAATAGATTAACCCAAGTATGTTTAATGCTTTCAACTCTTATATCAAGGTTAGCACATCGAATTAGATCTTCTTTAGAGGAATCGACTATCTTTACCTTTCCCTATTGACCTAAGACGGGTTTGCAACACTTATTTGGCCTCTCAACAAAATCATTATGCATATACAAATATATTCTTTTTATGCAGTCCTCAACAAAATTTACACCTTTGGACTTTTGTTGGGTGCCAACTTTCACGCTTTCAGTTTGTTACCAAATTTATCAAAACCTAAACCAGTCTTTTCACTGAAAAGTTTAGTTACTTCCATCACATTGTCTAAAATTCTTGATATGTTTGACAATGATGAGACAAGCTGCTCTAATTTAGCAAGTTTAGCTATAAGCTCAGCCTCTCTCTTGACTATCTTATCAAGATTACTTTTCAACTAGAAGTTTTCAGCTTTAAGTGGTTCATTTTTCTCAATGCATTGTCGCTGAACTTGCAACTCTTCTTTGAGCATCACATTCTCACTTTTAAGCGCTGAAATCTCTTCAGAGTGTTTTTGATATAGTTTGGCAGCTCATCAACTACTTTCATGATAATCATTCATTTTGTCGAATAGCCCTTCATAAGAAAGAGGATTAGATAGATCGTTGTTTACCTCAGATAGTGAGTCTGCAGATGCTTCATCGCCTATTGCCATAAGGCAGATAAGCTCTGAGTCACTTGAGGGCTCCTCATCACTACTTTCTTTTGATGACTCAAGATCCTCTTCAAGTGCGGAAATTTGTTTTGTCTCTGCTAGCAAACGTTGTTGTCTAAGGATGTTCTTGAATTTTGTTTCTTTCCTCTCTGTCTTGCCTGAAGGGCTTAGCACATCGGAAGAATGGCAATTTCCCTGATGCTGCCTTCACTTTCTTCAGTTATTATAAAGATCAGATTTTAACTATGTTCACATGTTAACTTTGTTTTAACCTGCGGTCTTGGTGCTACAAGCGCTGAGAAATTCTGATTTGGAGACACTTGGTATTGAACCGGCGCTTGAGGAAGCTGTGCAGAATGTATAGGCGCTTGGTACTGAGGCACTTAGGCAGGGGAAAGAGTTTGATATGAAGTGTGTCCTTTTGGATGATAGGAGTTTTTCATTTCATATCTCATGAATTTCTTAAACTTCTTACCAACAAAGCAAACTCTTTGTCCTTATTGGTTCTAACACTTGACTCTTACCAACCGATTTACCTTTTACTATTGCTATATGCGCTACAGATTCAGTGGCTGAAGTTGACACATTGATGACTTCGCCTAGCTCAGATTCAAAAGGCCCTAAGCTTTAAAAACAAATCTTCTGGCGTAAAGAATGCCAACATCTAAGATTCTCTCATGGCAATAGTTTTCTCAAATATTTACTTAGAAGACTTCTGAAGATTTTATTAACTATTTCCTTTTTGGTCAACTTCTTTTCCTTGACGCTAATTCCATTATATGAACAATGAACCTGGCATCCAACTGATCTAGCGTCTCATTAGGTTGCATCTTAAAATGCTCTAATCTCTATATGGCTATGGAAAGCTTATTTTCCTTCATTTGTAATTCACACACTATAGCCAATTTATCCCAAATTTTCTTAGTTGTTTTATAAAACTTTATCTTGTTAAACAATCCCTCATTATCGTTCAACACTGAGTAGAGCACGTTACGTCCAACATTTTTTAAATTCGCCCTCCTTCGCTCATCGGTAGTCTATTAAAATTTAGGATTTTCAACATAACCATTTGGAGTAGCTTCATCTCCTCCAGGCACTCTAGTTGTGACTTTCATGATTTGGATGGGTCCATCTGAAATCACATTACAGATTTTATCATCACAAGAACATAAGTATGTAAATTCTCTAAGTTTTCATGAGTCATAGTTTGATGTAGTCAACCTTAGCATTTTATAATAAGTCATGTCATGTATTAGATAATTTTTAAAGACAACCGACTATTTTGGAAAAATGATCTAAACGAGTAGTTACTCTTGGAAATACTAAGGTTTCTTCTTCAACCGCTCTGAGACCACTTGTTGGTCCAAGTGGCATATAAAAGGGGTCTAGAAGGGAGGAGGGGGTTGAATAGACCCTAAAGTTTTATTCGAACTTTAAAAAATTTTGCACCACAAAATATTTTTGAACGCTGGCTAAGAAACTTATCGCTTGGACAATCGTCAACTAAAGACGATTTACAAAGATAACTTAGACAAATGGTTTAAGAGATTAACCCAAGTATGTTTAATGCTTTCAACTCTTATATTAAGGTTAGCATAGTGAAAATTATTTACGTCTTTTTTAGAAGCGTTCTAATACCAATTAGTCGTTTTGCTTGTTTTGCAAGTAAAACTTAACAATTGATTATATACCTTAATGTAAGATATGCAATAAATTAAAAGCAATAAAACCGTAAGATAAATGACACAAGTTTTGTAAGGTTCACTGGGTTTATGTAATTCCAGCTACGCTCTTCTTCTCCTTTTATACTTGGAAAAAATTCACTATACTAATTCTCAAAGTGTCACATAGAATGCTTATACCAGATAGTAAATAAGATGAAGATGATTTTAAGTTCCTTGATCACACAGATTCCAACTCCTAAGATGCTCTTCAATATCAAGCTTCTTTCACCCAGAAATATTGCTTCATCTTTATCTTCTTCACACTGATGAAGGGCTGAAGGGTTTTTGTCACTAAGTTTTGTTTCGTTTTGAAGTTCAGATAACTTGTATATCTCAACAATAGAGCACAATTTTTCTAATAAAGAGATTTGAGGTATAGGTGACTGTCTTCAGAGAGTTTGTGAAAAGATTAAGGTTTTTGGCTATGGAGGCTTGAGCTTTTCGTGGAAGTGTTTTTGACTTATGAATGTAACAACAAAATCTTCATTATATGAGTAGATGTATGTCAATTAGGGTTTGTTGTGAAGTCCTATTTATAGGCAATTTTCGGAAAAAGTGTTTGTTGAACCTATTCTCTGGCTTATGCCTTTCACTTGAGTGAGTGAACCACTTCAACACTTGGTTCCCTGAAATTCTGCTGCAAAAAGTTGGTGTGATAGACACTTAAGCTGACAGTCCAATTAGGTAAGCTTATCCATTCGTCAATTGTCCTTATAACATTTAATGCTGTTCTCAGACATTAAATGCCTTTGAAATTAATATTCGTTGGTTGTATTTCAGTCCTTCTTGACTTTGAATATATTTCATGTGAATGTAGTCACTTGGACACTTTTTCTATTCCTAAATGATCTTCAGTGCTTGTTGAACACTTTGATCAATTTTCATCTTCTTCTAACTTTGAGGGCTAATCTTCAACTTCAACTTGATAGACTTACCTAGAATTCTATCAGCGTTTAAGCTTTCCGATACTTAGCCTAAAATCTAAAAAGATAAATTAAGCCTTATACAAATCTAATATACTTTCAACGCTTACACATATTTCTAATGAAAAGTAAACTTACATAATTTTTGGGTTCTAACATGAAACTTATCTTGTTAACATCAACACATCTAATATGAGATTTCTTAACACAGTCTAAAAGGGAAACTGTATTTTTGGATTCTTATAAATTCACCTCAACAAGTGAAAGCGTGTTTAAGAAAAAACATTAGTACTCATACGGACATTTTTGTCTTTTTAAGCCTATAACAAAAATAATATCAAAGCAACCAAATATATGTTAACATATCAAAGCACTTTAATTTTCGCACCAAACAAAAGAACCAGTAAACTATTATGCCAACTTTGTAGTATGATATCAACTGTAATTTTATCATTAGTAATTCTAAAAATAAAATTTCTCACTTTTTAAAAAAAAACGAGAAATGTGAAATAGCATCTCATCCATTCAGGCTCTAACTTCCCCTTTTTTTTTGTGGGAAGGTAAATAACAGAAAAAAATGGAATTGTTTGATGCTTTGTTAGTTAAAACTCGTATTATACCCGCATAATATACTTACTTACTTATAAGTGCAAAATACTTCTGTTTACCATATACATTCTGAACATAATAAAAAATACTCATACTTTTAAGTTGAACTGCTTAGTACACGCAGTTTATGCATCCCGTATTATACTTGACAAATTATGCTCTATATTTGACAAAAAAAATATTATTTTTATTTAGAATTAATCATATCTTAATATTATTAATTGAATGTTATATGACTTAAAAAAACTAATAATTTTTCAAAATACTAATTATTGTCAATTAGTGACTCATACAAAATATTTTTTTCATAATATAAAAAGCAGGAACAGTCAATATACTTAATAAAATAACATGAAAATAAGCCGTATTTTTATTCACGAATTCAATTTTATTCGTATTTTACCCGTATGAGCACTAATCCATTTACTTCATGTTCCTGTATTTTTAGCTAATTTTTTCATCGTAACTTTCAATAAAAATTTATAAAATACTCGTACGTATTAAATACCGAATGTTTGTCGTTTAGTATTTAACTAACTAGGGTTTAATGTAATGAAAAGCCTGTTTGCAAAAATCTTATGCTTTCAAAGAAATGCTGAATCTTAGAAAAATTTATAAAGATAGCTGAAAAGTTAAAGTTGAGTTTGTTTGGAAAACTTACTAAAAAGCAGAAGATATAGAAGAAGCTGATAGAAGTTGCCATTTACATGCTTTTATTTTTAGCGTTTTCAAGAGAAGGAGAAGCATAATTAATAAAATCAAAGAATAAAAAGCAACTTAAGTTACGCAAAAAGCCCAAAATCAATTTTATTCTTTTTTAGTTTTCCCAAAGTGTGCCGCAATAAGACAGTTTGGACAGAAACAAATACTGAATTATGTAATTACAAGTTTCTCACCTTTTTATTCATCTCTTTCATGCACGGAATCAGCATGAGCTGCCATTTTTACGTAGGGATAGTGTCACTTTTGATCTAATTCACTTTAGTTTCTCATGTTTAAATCTGATTTTAGTATCCGTAATGTTCGAATCTCGTTTTACTTAAGTACTTTTCTAAATTTTTATTCTTAAATTAATGTGAGCATGTATTGCTCAGATGGAGAAACTAAAGTGGATTAAGTGTACACATGTTTAAAAGAACTTGATTAGAACGGATACTGATCAACTCATGAAATTCATGAGATTTTACCTAGACCTAGAAATATGCCCTTACAAAAAAGCAGAATCAAACTATTTAGACTATGTTTGGATATGTTTACAAACCCAATTTGGTCCAAAATTTTGGTCCAATTGTGTTTGGTTAACACAATTTTGGCCTAAAAATATATTACTTTTTTGGTCCAAAAAATATACAATGATTATTTATTTAAAAATCTACAACCCAGTTATTGTCTCTTACTTTTGCCTCACCCCTCTCTTAACTTTCAATCATTAACTAATTATTAATAGGCAAAAATTTCATGATTTGACTGCTATAGTAACTTTTATTCATTCTGGAAACAAAATCAAATACTATCTCACAAAAAAAAAAAAAAAACCCCAAAAAATCAACTCCCAAAATTAAACCAAATACAATCTCATCAAATATACATGTGTCCCTATAAATTTCTCACCAATAATTCTCACCAAAATACCATCCCAAAACATAACCAAACATAACCTTAACTTTTCAAAGCTTAATTAGATTTAGAAGATGTAAAAGGTTTTTTGGGTTTACTTTCTTAGTTTTTGGGCAAAATATTTTGTTGCAAGCTGCTTTAAAGAAATGTATTTACAAATATTGCAAAATAAAAATAAAAATAAAAATAAAAAAATGTTATATATCACGGTTTTTTCACTTCCCCTTGATTTATAGAGAATTGTTGTAATAAATCCATTAAAGTCAATGAATTTGACAATTGCAATGGTTTCTTGCTAAAATTAGGGGAGATAAAAAAAGAACGATATGAAAACAGTGGTATATAACATTAATCGCAAGAATGATCACATTGATATATTTGTCTCGTTAACGGTGTCACAATGGTATTGTATGTTGTTATAATGTTATGATATGTACTATTGAAATATATACATACATATATATATATATATATATATTGGGCGTCTAGAAATGGGAAAACTGTTTGCTAGACCAAATCCAATGGTCCTAGTGTCTACATCTCTAATACAGCAAGGCGTATTGTGTGCGGTCCCCATACACTTATGTGATAGAGATAAATGCAAAAGTCACGCTTTGACCATTGATCACCATATAAATTTTGCTTGAGGCTCATAGCCTCGTATACTCGTATAGTGATATAGATAAATTATGATCGAGGCTCGTAGCCTAGTTGCCTCGTATTTGCTAGCAATAGGCTAAATTACCACTGTCATACGAGGTTTGGGCATCGTAGAAGCATTTACACGAAAGGTCCTTAAGGACACCATAATTGCATAACACTACAAGATCTACGTGTTTTTAAGTAATTCGGGTCGGTTTGACCCATGACCCGACCCTACGACCCAAGATCCTAACCCTTCATAGCACCACGTGTCATCATCTGTGTGAAACTCCTGTCACTATCAGATCCGTACAACATGGACATCTATAAATACCTCCTCTCAACACATATTGAAGAGGACAATCTCTAGTCTTAAATCTCTTGAGCTAGCATCGTATCCACTGATATCTTGACAATAGACTCGAAGTACGTTCCCAATATACAAATTTGGGCTACTTAGCCTCATAGACATACAACCCAACGAACCAACGACCCTAGAATACGACCCAAAAGAATACGAACCCATTAATAGAACATAAACTTTTGAACTACGTTATGACTTGATCCTCCAAGGAGGTACATAGGCAGCTTCGACTAGAATCCAAGTGTAGTTGAAAATTTAACATCACCACCTTCATATATCATATGAAGTGGCCCAGACTGAAGCAAATTGATCCCCCAATATCGACCTAAATCAGTTGGTGCCGTTTGTGGGAAACCTACTTAGATTTGCTAAGAAGAGATATCAGAAGAACGGATAAGGCTAATCAGAGAGATAAGCAAGTGCAATCTGAGGAGACGACCAAAATACGAAGGGACGATCCACAAACTCATCTAACATCTTTTGAATTCACCACAAGATAAAAAGCTCACAAGCTCAAAAACAAAAACTACGAGGCAACAGGCCCAAGAGTTCAAAAGCCACAAGCTATGAGGCAACGAGCCTAAGAGCTCAAAAGCAAAAGCTACGAGGCAACAAGGCAATGAGCCCAAGAGCTCAAAAGCCACAAGCTACAAGCTACGAGGCAACGAGCCTAAGAGCTCAAAAGCTCAAAAGCCAAAAGCAAAAGCTACGAGGCAATGAGCCCAAGAGCTCAAAAGCCACAAGCTACAAACTACGAGGCAACGAGCCAAAGAGCCAAAGAGCTCAAAGCAAAACCTACGAGGCAACGAGCCCAAGAGCTCAAAAGCTCAAAAGCCAAAAGCAAAAGCTACGAGGCAACGAGCCTAAGAGCTCAAAAGCTCACAAGCTCAAATGCAAAAGCTACGAGGCAACGATCCCAAGAGCTCAAAAGCCAAGATCGGAAAAGCTACAAGCTCAAAAGCTACGAAGCTACCAGTTCAAATGCTATGAGCGAATAATCTACACTTTCATCCTATGGAGTGCGCTAGGTCTAATTAGACACTAAGTTGCGATATGAGAAATCATATCGCCAATGTCGTAAACGACCCAAAAAAAATAAAATAATATATATATATATATATATCAAATATTCTAGGTCTAATTACCCTAATGATCTTTTTCTATAGTTCAATGCAAGTTCCCTCTATAAATTGGAGCACTTTCTAATACGATCCAACAAATATGATCTACGATACAACGACCTACGAAAAACATTTAAAATGATCGTTCTAATTGAAGAATCCAGGTTTACTAAGACTTTTATTTCCTCAGTAATAAATTTAGAGCCATAAATGTCTCCTCTTAATACTGACGAAGTGGGGGATTTAATGATATATATAAATTTTGCTCGAGGCTCGTAGCCTCGTATCTGCTAGTGGTAGGCTAAATTACCACTGTCATATGAGGTTTGGGCATCGTAGAAGCATTTACACGAAAGGTCCTTAAGGGCACCATAATTACATAACACTATAAGATCAATGTGTTTTTAAGTAATCCGGGTCGGGTTGACCCGTGACCCGACCCTAGGACCTAAGATCCTAACCCTTCATTGCACCACGTGTCATCATCTGTGTGAAACTCCTGTCACTATCAGATCCGTACAACATGACATCTATAAATACCTCCTCTTAACACATATTGAAGAGGACAATCTCTAGTCTTAAATCTCTTGAGCTAGCATCGTATCCACTGATACCTTGACAATAGACTCGACGTACGTTCCCAATATACAAATTTGGGCTACTTTGCCTCGTAGACATATGACCCAACGAACCAACGACCCTAGAATACGACCTAAAAGGATACGAACCCATTAATAGAACATAAACTTTTGAACTACGTTATGACTTGATCCTCCAAAGAGGTACGTAGGCGGCTTGGACTAGAATTCAAGTGCAATTGTAAATTTATCATCACCACCTTCGTGTGCCATACGAAGCAGCCCAGACTAAGGCAGATCGATCCCCCAAAATTGACCTAAATCAGATGGGTCTAGTTTTGTATTAATAATCGATTTCGGTTCTGATCCAAATATCAAGAATCCCAACAGTCTAAGAGTACTGGTTCTGGGGCGGAACCGGATCCTCCCTAGACCCAACCCGCCCCAACTCTTTTTTCTTTTTCTGTTTTAATTAAAATTTAAAAAATGACTTGGAGATGGAACGAAGAGACAAAAAACGTACAACTATTCCCAATTTCTTTTGCCTCAATGGGGCAAATTTTGTTTCTAGTTGACGGAGGCAAAACAACAAACAATCGCATGTAGTTAACAGAGGCAAAACAAAGGCAATTTGCCTTTGAACAAAAGTAGGTAAATTGTATCTCAATTTCGTTTGCACCTAAAGTAAATTGTCTCTGTTTTATTGCTTTTGATCTTTTGGGTAAAAAATCCAGGTACCCTAGTTATATCCGATTCAACAGAAAATGCTATATCAACCCATATTTGCTCGAACCCCATCTACTAAGAATTATCAAGCTGCAAAAATGATTATATTGAATTATGGAAAGTCATAAAACTTTATTATGAAATTGTCGTCTCCATCTAAGGACTTTGATTTTAATTTGGGGTTGAATACCATTTGTAGTGGTCAATATTCTAAAGTAAAAAGAAAAAAAGGTCTCGTGGGTCCACCAGGACCAACCGATAATTCCGATTGTGGTTCCTGACGGGCCGGGCCTTTTGATATCCTGTTCTGGTTCCACATATCAAGAAAAGTGCGGGGTAGGTCTAGTAGCCGCTAGAACCGGCTTGAAACCGCCGCAATGCCACCCCGAATTGTATAAGGTTGGTGATAATGCCAGAGCAAAAGTACTTTAATTGTTAATTGTCCTTAATATAAATGAACGACAATAATTCAGTCTTAGGGAATGTGATTTCCAAACTTAAGATAAAAGTAGGGAAGTTTCCTCATTCATATATTATGTAATCTTAGGTGCTCTTTTTTACTTCTAACATATCCATACATGTACGAGATGATGCACAGATAATTAAAATTGATTTTTTGTAGTTTGTATCAGATACTTATACTCTCGGATGCTGCCCAAATATCGAGGTCTAACACAATTTTGAAGTGTTCAAAAATAAAAAAGAAAAGAGAAAATGCTGGATACCATATACGATACGAAATTCAATGGCTGTGTTTGGTTTTGTTTTGGAGGGTTTTTTTTGGTGAAAATTTTGGTGAAAAGGTTTATTGGAAGTTGTGTATTTTGATGAAAATGTATTTGGTTTTGTGTTTGATTTTATTTTCAGAAGAGACAAAAGTTACTGTAGCAGTCAAATCATGTAAGTTTTTGTCTGAAAAGTTGTGTTTATAATTAGTTAATGATTGAAAAATATAATATAATATAAGTTTTAAATGATTATATTATAGTTGATGTAATTAGTAGGCACCCTAAAGTAGAGACAAATAGGGATACAATAGCTGACGATTTTTTTGACAAAAAATAACCCTTTTTTATCAAAAAAACACAAAACAAACAAGTTTTGACCAAAATTTTTGGCCAAAATTGGCTTGAAAATTATACTTTTGGTTCCATAGGAGTTAGCCCAAACACTTTTAGTCCTATAGGACTTTTTTTGGACACTTTTAGTCCCATAGGAATGAAAAAGTGACACTTTTGGTCCTAAACGTTAAAAAATGGACGGAAAATGACGATTGAGTCGCACGCACCATTAGTTTTAAGGATAAAAAAAAGAAATTCAAATAAATTTAAAATATTAATTAAATAAATAAATAAAAAGAAAAATGAAGGAAGACGACCAGGTCGTCTTCTTCCCAACAGAACCCCCCCACCATCACCATATCTTGTCGTCTCCCCCACCACCATAGCCTCCGTCGTCGTCAGTGAGGTTTTTTAGTTGCGATGGAGGTGGCAGTGTTTTTGGAGAGGTTTGGGTCGAGCTTTTGGAGGCGGCGATGGCGGCATAGATTCAGGGTGGGGGTTTGGGAGGGGGGCGGTGAAGAAGACGACTGTGTTGTCTCTTTTCCTTTTCTTTTTTTATTATTTTATTAATATTTTGAATTTCTTTGAATTTAATTTTTTGTATTTTTAAAACTAACGATGCGTGTGACTCAATCGCCATTTTTCGTCCATTTTTTAGGGTTTGGGACCAAAAGTGTCACTTTTTCACTCCTATGGAACTAAAAATTTCAAAAAAAGTCCTACGAAACTAAAAGTATTTTGGACCAACTCCTATGAGACCAAAAGTGTAATTTTCCCAACAAATAAAATTATGAATGGTATATTTAGAAATTAGAAAAATCTTATCATATCATCTAACAGAAAATGTAAACAAACAAATAAGATTCTGAAAGGGAAAATTTCACTTTTCGTCCCCCACTTATACACCAAAATCGATTTTGGTCTCCCAGATTTTGAACTCATCCAAATGACCCCTAAACTATCTTGATTTCATCGATTATGGTCCCTTCGTTACCTCCTCTTTCCAATAGCTAACAAAGGATCAATTTTCCCTCCAAAAATGAGGATTTTGGCGCCAAAAATACAAACACTTTTGGGTTTCTACTTGAACATATAAATTGTAGATTTTCTTATGAACTTTGTAACCACACAAGAATGCAATCATTTTAATGCACAGATGAAGAAATACGATAAAGCAAAAAAGCAACCTTTGAGCAGTTTTTCTAAAAAAATAATATTTTTTTCCTTGTTTCCCACTCATGTATCTCCCTTTTTCGTGCATTTTTGGTCGACTTAAATATATAAATTGTAGATTTTCTTATGAACTTTGAAACCACGCAAGAATGAGATCATTTCGATTCCCGGTTGAAGTAATACGACAAAGTAAAAAAACAACCTTTGAGCCTTTTTTTAAGAAATAATGAAATTTTCCTTGTTTCCGACTCATTTTTCTCTCTTTTCAGTGCATTTTTGGGTTTTTACTTGGACATTTAAATTGTAGATTTTCTTATGAAATTTGTAACCCAACAAGAATGAGATCATTCCGATACCTGGTTGAAGAAATACAACAAAGCAAAACACTATGATTCAAAATCGCTGGTTTGAGTCAATTAATTCTGCCGTTAGATGATTCCGCTGTTACCAACAGCGAAATCTAGTAATTTTTTAAAAACACGATTACCGAGAGCATTTTGTACTAATTTAATAATTTTATTCTTTTTACATTATTCTTTTAAGTTTCCCTATTTTCTTTTAGGGGAGGGGGCATAGTACCCGAAATTGAAATATGAAGTCTGGGGGCCCAGGCCCCCTTGGATCCTGTTGGCATCCAGTTAAACATGCGCAGCGGAATACGTGATCCCGAACGCAACCTTAGATATCATTTATAACATTTTGATGTTTTATTTTCAGATTCCATCATTAATCCAATTAATGAAAGCAAATTAAAACCATACCTTGGTTCTTCAACAAGAAACCCTTGTTCTCTTTGAACGATGAATCCTCCAAGATCCCTCGTCTCTAGATCGACAAGTGAAGCAGTCGGAAATCCTCCTCTTCTCCTCCTTGATGGCAGCTAGGTGGTGGTAGAGAGAACCTTCCTTCTCTTTGTATGATATGATAGGCAGAAAACTCTTCTCGAACTTTTTCACGTAATCTTTTACTGCTAAAAATTAAGTTATCTATTAGTGTTGGTCCCAAGTGGCATACGAAAGGGTCTAGAAGGGAGGGGGGCTTGAATAGACCCTGAAGTCTTTTTCGACTTCAAAAGATTCGTATTAAAAAGGATTTTGGACGCTTGGAAAGTAGACGCTTGACTTAAGCGTTCACTTAAAATATAGGCGCTTTGGCGAAGCGTCTAACGAAGACTATTTTTAGAAAGTTAACTTAGATTTCAAGACTTGAATACTACAACCAAGTAAGTTTGAGCGTTCACTTTTTTTATCAGTGTTAGCACAGCGGAATACTTTTTGGAGTCTTCTCTTTGAAAGCTTTAGCGTCACAGAAAGTGTATTTAGTTGCTTAGCGTTTGATTAAGTTTTACTTTATCAGATTATGATATGACAATATGAATGCTGAAAATAAAGTAAAGAACAGTAATTGTAAGGTTTGTTGGGTGGTGTAATCTTAACTACGTCCTTTTTCTCCTCGAACACTTGGAAGCAATCCACTAAAATGATTCTCAAAGAATCACACAGAATCTTCTACAAATTAGGGAGAGATGGATGTCGATGACTTGAGCTCCTTGATCACACAGATTTCTGCTCCAAATCACTTCAATCCCATTGCTTCTTTCACCCAGAAATATGGCAAGTATCCAACTTCGACTTCACACAGATCGCGAGGCTTGGATAGGGGTTTTTCTAAAAGGTTTGTTTGATTTTGATAAAGTTCAAACAACTAGGAATATCTCAGTAGTAATGTGGGTTTCTCCGAAAAGAATGTTTGAGATATTGGGTTGACTGTCTCAGGATTTGAAGAAAAGCAAAGAGAATATTTTCTTGAAAGTTTTGGCTTTTCTGAGATTGTAAGGAATGAGACTTCAATGCAACAGCAATTTGACTTGATAATTGTTCTCTGTATTTGGTTTGTTGTTGAAGTCCTATTTATAGGCATTCTTGGAAAAAGTGTCCGTTTGACACATGCAAGGGTGCGTGTCTCTCACTTCCGCGAGTGAACAACTTTTGTCATTTTTCCTAAAAATCTGCTGCACAAAAGTTGGTGCTGCAGTTTTTGAATAGTTGACAGTCCAATAGGGTGGCTTCTCCGTACGTTTGAAAGTGCTTATCACATTTAATGCTCTTATCAGCATTTAATGTATTTGAATTAAATGCCCGTTGGCATTTAATGCATTTGAGAATATTTGCATTAAACTCCTTCTGGACTTTTAGAAATAGATTCAGGTGAAATCAGTCATTGATAGACGCTTATTCAATCCTTGAATTACTTCGATCCATAAGGTGACGCTTGGAATAGCTGGTCATTCTAGACGCTTGGAATCTTCATCTTTATTCACAGGCGCTTGAGTCTTCAAACTATTCTTCTGATAAACTCACCCAGAACATATTAGGCGCTTAGTCTAAGACAGCTTAACCTAACAATCTAAAATAAGAATATTAAAGCAAAACCTATTACAAATCTAACGCTTCAAAGCTGAAAAACAAACTTACATATTTTGGGGTCTAACAAGAAGTCCTAATTGTCATCATCAAAACATCTAACATGAAATTCCTAACAATTAGGTATTGAAGTTGGAGGATATTAATAATCCTCCAGCAACCCTAGATGCCTGGTCTTAAAGGCACGTCCTAGTGGGTCAAGTTTAGCCTAGCTAGCCTGGCCCATTGTCAATAAATTTTACTGCCCAGCATCAACGGCCGAACGTGCCCTTGACTAACGTTCGCACGTTGCAACTTTCGAACGTGACTCTGAGCAACGTTCAAATGTTGAGCCTTCTTGTCATCAAATGACAAAGCTCCATACATGAAGTTATTTCCTCATTGGTTCTTATAGCGTGTCTCTCTAGGTTCATCTCGATTGGCAATGGGAGGATACCAAAAGATGTGGGTGACACCTAGCTAGCCCTGTGGCCCCACATCGTCGCCCCAACCAAGTATTAAATTAATAAATCATACGAACATCTCGATTATAGTCTCCATACACGTATAGATTCTTCACTGAAGTATCCCAATCAAGTGATAGTCACGAAAGTTGTCAAACTAACATTACTCGATATGATGCATTGAATCATAGTGACTCAAAATGACGAAACTACCCTTCATGTCCCACAGGAGTTAGTTTATGTTCTTTGGCCAAAGTCTTTCATTTCAGCCGCCTATGATCACATAGGATATCTACTCATTTACTATCGAGACAGTGAATTGCTTCTTGGCAGTCACTTCACAACTGCAATTCTGTTGTTTTCTTTCTAAATTTGTATAAGCATGGAAGATTGAAATCTGAGGGCGCTGGCAAGTTCCAAAATGTGTCTGTGTTTTCTTTCTGGAATGCCATTCTGTTGAGGGGTATGAATACAACTGGTTTGGTGTAACATTCCTTTATCTAGGAAGAAAGCTTTAAGAGTGTTATTAACAAACTCAGAACCATTGTCTGTTCTGCAAATTTTGATAGAAGCATGAAATTGGTTAACAATCATTTTGTAAAAGTTTTGTAACATAGCAGGAACTTCAGATTTGATTTGAGAAGATAACACCATGTGTTTCTAGTATAATCATCCACAATTGTGAGAAAATACCTAATACCAAGATGTGTAGGTGTTTTGGAAGGACCCCACACATCACAGTAAATAAGATCAAAAGCATGTAAAGACTAGCTCATATTCCTACTGACTAGCTCATATTCCAATTGATAAAGTTGCCTTGTGGAACAATAGACTAGCTCATATTCCTACTGATAAACTCAGACATTTGTTTGATGTTCTTCCTAATTTGAAACATTTTTCTCATTTGGATTGTATTTGAGATCATCAAGGACTTGATTTACCAACACTGCACCAGGCATATCAGAATTCTGCAAAAATAATGAGTTCTGCAGATTCATTGCCATAGAGCTACCAGCAGATTGTGATGAAGAAGCCATAATCGATTCAATCTGAACAAGACGATTGCAAAAATCAAAGTGAAAGGATTCAAGAACAAAATCGATCAAATATTGATCAATTGAAACAAAGACTGCAGAATTGATCAAATGATGATCAATTGAAACAAAAGTGCAAAGAATATATCAGAATTGATTTGGAGATGATCAATATAACTGAGCTCAATCAAGATTGTGATCGATTTTAGCTCTGATTACCATGTTGAAATATGCAGATTCATTTGAAGACAGAAAAAACGGAGAGGAATATCTTGAATTGTATTTCATCTAATGAAAAGTGTATCTTACAGATTACAAAATATCTCACTTGACCACTTATATACATGGCCATGCTAACTAACAGAATTGACAGCTAACAAATTTGATACGCTAAATTACATAAAAGTGCTCCAACTAACTTAACTGCACAACCATCCATAACAAACAACTTGCTGACGTGGAATCTTTTCTTCTGCTTGGGTGGTTGCCTAGTTGGCTGCCACATACTTCAACATGTACTTAAATAAGACAGTTTGGACAGAAACAATATAGAACTGATGTTAACAGAATAACTGTATAACACCACATTTTTCCTCAAATGTACGAAACCCGCGTGATGGTTGACGTTTCTAGAATGACATTTTCTTACTCTTTTCTAGGGCTGAGAGATTGTAGGGCCACAAAGTAGAAGAATTAGGATAATTTTATGGTACACTAGGAGTGTACTCCAAAGTGTAACATTGTATTTATTTTTTTCACACAATTGTGTGTGGGGTTCACACACAGTATATCTCAGTGTGTGAAAGAGATAGACACAAAAAGCGTTACTCTGAATCCACCATAAAAAAATTAGAAGAATTATTATTTTTTATTTTGTTACGCGACAATGATTGAAAGATAATATATATGTGTGTGTAGGGAATTGGAAAATATAAATATATATGTTCTTACTATTTTAATAATCGATCCATAAAAGATGAGACATTTTGGGAGAATCAAAATATGTCTGATAGTGCCTCGATGAATTAATCTTGAGCCTTGGGGCTTGAGGACACTTGGGAAACAAAATAAATAAAAAACACTTTTGGGAGAATGAGACATGTGACATATGTGTTGGAATATGTAATATGCTTTTTTTCTTCTAAATCTTGGAAAAAAAATCATAGCATTAACACCATACGAAGCCTTACTACATTTATATTTTTATGGGATAGTTACACGCACACTCCCTCAATAATGGGGTAATTACACAAACTTTCCCTCACTAATTGATGGGTCTATTTGTAAGGTTCACAGGGACTGCAATTGTAAGAATTGTTATACACACAGGGGGTGCAATTGTAAGAAATCTTTAGCATGGGAGGGTGTGTTTATAATTATCAATTAGTGAGGGGAGGTTTGTGTAATTACCCAATCATTGAGGGATTGTGGGTGTAATTATTCCTATTTTATTAACTTAAATTAGAAATATCAATCAAAAAAGAAGTTGCAGGTAGAGGCGGTAGGGTGATATTTGGGGGCTCTCGGGAGTCCAACTCTCGGGTTGATCTCCACCTTCACATGCACATGTGATGGTGGACCCCCCCCCCCCCCCCCCACACACATGTATTAGTTCATGAGTGGTGGAGATCAACTGGGAGCAGGGACGGAGCTAGGATTTGGAGTTGGGGGCAAATACAAAAAAAAAAAAAAGATCAAATCTTCTGTTAGTTAAAACTCGTATTATACCCGTATAGTATGCGTACGTATCTATAATTGAAAAATACTTTCGCTTCATGTATGCATTCAGAACATAATGAATAATACTTGTACTTTTGAGTTAAACCATTTAGTACACGTACTTTACGAAATCCATATTAAACCTGACGAATAATACTTTAATTTTGGCAAAAAAAAATATAATTTAAAATTTGAAAATTATAATTATGTTTTATAAGTGCTAATTGAGTATTACACAATTAAAAACCTACGAACATTTGATAGTTTATCAAAATATTAGTTATTATCAACTAAAGACTCATATAAACTATTAGATTTATTATATAAAAGCGAGTACAAGCAACATACTATTCAAATTTATATTAAAGTAAGACATATTTTTACTCCCTAATAATTTATTTTTATCCTTATTAAACTCGAATATACGAATCCGTTTATTTTTCGTTCCCGTACGACTTTTTAGCCAATCTTTTCAATGTAACTTTCAAGAAAATCTCGTAATATACTCGTATGTATTAAATGACGATTTTTTTTCTGTCCCGTATTTAACTAACTAGGATCAAAACTAGATATTTTTAGATTTTTTTTTGGGGGTGGGGGGGGGGTTTCCCAAAATTTTAAATTACAAAAGTTTTTAGGGGAAAAATTTTATTTTCTCAAAGTATGACCCGGGACAGTAGAGAAAGAACATGTTTATGCAACCTTGGTAATAAATAGAGCCGTCTGATTACTCAAAAATTAGTAAAAAAGAAAAAAAAGAAGAAGAAGCAGCTAGCTAAATTGAAGTAAAAGAAGCTAATTAAAACATAATCTATATATTCTTCTTAATAAGCTGGGAAAAGTACGTTTCAAGAGGCGAAGTCACTACTCACTACAAACACGGTTGAACTCCTGAAAAAGAAAAAAATCACATTAGGAACTATCCTTGTTATTTCTAGGAAACCTGTCATCATTGACTTTAGAGATAATGTGATTTAAATATCCAATAAAATATAAGGATTAGAAATAGAGCCGCCCCTCAACTTTGAGAAAATTATTTTTTTCTCTAAACTTTTGAAATTTAAAATTTTGACCCCCTCTCCCCACAAAAAAATAAAAAATATCAAGTTTTGACCCTTTATTTTTGTATTCGATCTCTCCCTCGAACCCCGAATCTTGACTCCATCTCTAATTAGAAATTAAACTGATAAATTAACGAGTTGAAAGCCCACTTTAATTGTTGTTGTTGGCTTTTTTAAAGACAACTGGCAGCAGCATTCAACTACTTAATATTAAATATCTATTTCGTTGTAGATTTAGGGGTATTAAATTTATTAAAATTTCGACGAAAATTTTGAGGATATCTATAATTTCAGTTTCGATTCTAGAGAAATCATAAAAATTTATAGAAATAATTGAAAATTTTAAATGAACCTTTTGATATCTTTAATTTACATTATTATGCATTTTTTTACATTAATAATATTGTGTGTATAATGTATATATAGTGAGCTTTGTTAATTAGTATGAGTATGAAAATTTAAAATAAGTAGGATTTGGAAGAAAAGTAATAAATAAATAGCTTTAAAACTTCACTATAACAATACACATACAATTTTCTAAAATATATTATTTAGAATTATATGAAATTTTTAGGATTAAAATCGTTATACTACGTCTCATATTAACTTTTCATGCTCGATAATTGTGTCCCAAAGATAGAAAAAGAATATCTAACATTAATTTTTACATGTTAATTATAACAGAAATATTTAAATAAAATATAAACAATTCAATATTATCTTTAAATTTCTTGAAATTTCGAGTTTTGATGGAAATTTCGGGCTGTGTTTGTTTTCGTTTCCAAACAAATTTTGGCCAAAATTTTTTGCCAAAACTTGTTTGTTTTATGTTTTTTTTTACCAAAAAGGACTTTTTTGGTCAAAAAATTTATCAGCTATTGTCTTCCTATTTGTGTCTATTTTAGGGTACCTACTAATTACATCAACTACAATATATATATATAACCATAATATTAAAACCATTTAAAACTTATATTATATTATATTTTTCAATCAATAACTAATTATAAACACACTTTTCAGACAAAAACTTACATGATTTGACAGCTACAATAACTTTTGTCTCTTCTGAAAATAAATCAAACACATTTTCATCAAAATACACAACTCTCAATAAACTTTTTCACCAAATTTTTCACACAAAAAAAAACCCAAAATAGAAACAACCACAGCCTCGGGTTTTTGGTTAGAATGTTGGTGGATATTCTGCAAAATAATTTAATAATTTAATCTTGTTTTTAAATTTCGAAAAATTTCGAGTTTCGTTCTAAATTTCGACGGATATTTTGCAAAATTAGTTTGAAAGTGAAATTTCGCTTCTGACCCTAAAAAATTTGAAATTTCGATCGAACTAATTCAATCAATCTTGTGCACTGAAGATGATAGAAACCCCAACATATATTGATGTCGGAAGAAATGTCATTTTTGGTACCGTAGGACACACCAAATCCAATTTTGGTACCACGCTTTTGAAAAGTAACGGTTGTGTTTGTTTTTGTTTTCAAACACATTTTGGCCAAAACTTGTTTGCTTTATGTACTTTTGACCAAAAATGACTTTTTTTGTCAAAAAATTTGTCAGCTATTGTCTCCCTATTTGTATCTATTTTAAGGTGCCTACTAATTACATCAACTACAATATATATATATATATATATATATATATATATAACCATAATATTATAATAATTTAAAATTTATAGTATATTATATTTTTCAATCATTAACTAATTATAAACACAACTTTTCAAACAAAAACGTGCTTGATTTGAATGATACAGTAACTTTGGTCTCTTCTGAAAATAAAATCAAACACATATTAATCAAAATACACAACTCTCAATAAACTTTTTCACCAAAATTTTCACCAAAAGAAACCCCCAAAATAAAAGCAAACATAGCCAACACTTTTAGTACCAAATCAAGTCTTTTGTCTCAATTTTGACACTGCTGTTAGTTGACTAACGGTCAACATTAACAAATCCGTTAGTTTTCTAATTGAGGGGGAGGGGGGAGTATTTAATTTGGGGCGAAAATGGAGGGAAAAACCGATTTAATTTGAGGGAAATCGATTTCGGGGGAATTTTTAAAGCAGTTTTCGTGGGTTTTTGCTCATTTGAGCTCTTCTTCTTCTTCTTCTTCAACTTTCACTTTTTCTAATTTCTTCTTCCAAATGACTTCTTCTTCTTCTTCCTCAAGTAGAGCTAGTAGTAGAAGGAGCAATTTGGAAGAAGAAATTAGAGAAAGTTAAAGTTGAAGAAGAAAAAGAAGAAGAAGAGCTCAAATGAGCAAATACCCACAAAAATTGCTTTGAAAGCACCCCCAAAATCGATTTTCCTCCAATTAAATCGGTTTTTCCCCTCAATTTTTACCTCAAATTCTGTTTTTTCCCTCCCAAATTAGAAAACTAACGAATTTTTTAGTGTTGACCGTTAGTCAACTAACGGCAGTACCAAAATTGAGCAAAAAAATTGATTTGGTACTAAAAGTGTTACTTTTGAAAGGCGTGATACTAAAATTGGATTCGGCGTATTCAATGGTACCAAAAATGACATTTTCTCATTGATGTCGTAACTCGTAAGAGTGGGATTGTGTCGGCACTATTATGGACCCCACACGGTTTCTGTAGTACTCCATTAATAAATGGCCAGACATTGCTTTCAATCCAAATATAAATTTATTAGTTTATACAATTTTTACAATTTTCAAGAATCTTGTTCCCTGATGAACTAAGGAGCTCAGATGGTTGGCCAGTAATGGCCATACCCTCTGATCAGCCAACTCATTTTATGCCCTGCTTGATATGATCCACACAATCCTTAACTCTCTGTCAAAAGAACGGGTTGGATGCTCTTTTGTCTGTCTTTAGAAGCTGTTCTTCCTCCTGTTCGATAGCTAACTAAGAAGAATAGCTTGAATGTGGCACAAAAAGAAGAAAAGGCGAAGGAACCCGCGGAGAAGCTTCATGGCCTCCTAGTGTGGCATGCCTTCCTCGAATCAGCCACTTGCTAGACCATTCATTTACTGAGCTATTTTTCGAAATTGGAGTCCGCTATATGAGCGTGAAAGTTCAAGGACCAAAAGATGCCTTCTCGAGCTAAAAGCTAGTTTATTCTAGTCATTTTGCCACTATATTCGAATGAAATTTAAAGCCTACTCTTGCATCTTCCATTCATGCGTCTGCTGTTTCCTTATCTTTCTAGTTGCTTCGTTCCAGAGTGACTATGATGTAGTATAGGGAATGATAATAACTGAAAGAAGAGAAAGTGCCATAGTGAGGTTATACGGCGAACAATATCAGGATGCAATGATTAAAGTAGTCTTCATTCGTATCTGTTGGTCCCAAGTGGCATACGAAAGGGTCTAGAAGGGGGGGGGGGGGTTGAATAGACCCTTTAAGTCTTTTTCGACTTAAAAAAGATTTCGTATTAAACGTATTTGGACGCTTGAAATGATAGGCGCTTGAAGAGTGTGACGCTTCACCTTAGCGTTCACATAAGATATTTGAGACTTTGTGAAGCGTCTAATGAAGACTGTTTTATAAAGTTAACTTAGACTTCAGGAATTGAATACTTTGACCTTGTAGGTTAAGCGTTCAGTTCTTTTAATCAGGGTTAGCACAGCGGAATGATTTTGGAGTCTTCTCTTTCAAAGTTTTAGCGTCACAAGATGTTTCTTAGGTGCTTAGCTTTTGATTGTGTTTTACTTATGCAATGATATGATAGATGAATGAAATGACTGAAAAGTAAATAACACAATATTTGTAAGGTTCGTTGGGTGGTGTAATCCCAACTACGTCCTTCTTCTCCTTTGCACTTGGAGGCAATCCACTAAAATGATTCTCAAAGAATCACACAGAATCTTCTACAAATTAGGGAGAGATGGATGTCGATGACTTGAGCTCCTTGATCACACAGATTTCTGCTTCAAATCACTTCAACCCTCTTGCTTCTTTCACCCAGAAATGATGCAAGTATCCAACTTCGACTTCACACAGATCGCGAGGCTTGGATGGGATTTTCTAAAAGGTTTGTTTGATTTTGATGAAGTTCAAACAACTTGGTAATATCTCAGTAGGAATCTGGTTTCTTCAAAAAGAATGTTTGAGATATTTGTTGACTGTCTCAGGAATATAAGAAAAGCAATTTGGATGTTTCTTGAAGTTTCTGGCTTTTCTGAGAATTTAAGGAATGAGATTTTAATGCAACAGCAATTTGGCTTTGATAAAATTGTTGCTCCTTTTGTTTGTTGTTGAAGTCCTATTTATAGGTATTCTTGGAGAAAGTGTCCATTTGACACATGAACTGGCGCGTGTCTCTCACTTTCGCGAGTGAACAGCTTTTGTCCTTTTTCCTGAAAATCTGCTGCACGAAAGTTGGTGCTGCAGTCTGAGATAGTTGACAGTCCAATAGGGTGGCTTCTCCGTACGTCTGACATTGCTTATCATATTAAATGCTCTTATCAACATTTAATGCATTTGAAATTAATACCCGTTGGTATTTAATGCTTTGAGAATATTTGCATTAAACTCCTTCTGGACTTAGAAGTAAATTCAGGTGAAATCACTTCTGTCCCATAAGGTAACGCTTGATATAGCTGGCCAAAGTGGACGCTTGGAGACTGTATCTATCTTCTGAGATCAGGCGCTTGAGTCTTCGAACTTTACCACTGATAAACTCACTCAGAAATCATCAGACGCTCAGCCTAAGACTATTTTGCCTAACACTCTAAAGTAAGATAACAAAGCCTAATAAATCTATTACAAGTCTAACGCTTCAAAGCCTATACAAGTTTTCTACGAAAATAAACTTACAACTTTTTTGGGTCTAACAAAAACTTAATTGTCATCATCAAAACTTCTAACATGAAATTCCTAACAATTTCCCCCTTTTTGATGATGGCAATACTTACTCTTTTATAGTTCAAGAGTTAGATAGCCAAAAGTAAAAGTTAGCTTTGATCAGTAGACGTTAGTTAAAGTTAGTTACGCTTCAACGAGATGTTTCAGCAAGAAAAAAAATGCATTTCATATTTATCGAGAATTACAAGCATTTTTACAGCTGAATATTTAAAGATATAAGAGACAAGAATATAGATAATGTAAAATCAGAAAGCTTTAATGACTTGGTCTAACTCTGTATCGCTTGGACATTTCAGCTCGGATAGCTTCAGTCAGATTGTCTTCCAAGATCATCATTGCTTCATGATCTTTGTTGATGATAAGCTTGTTTTCTTCTTGTTGTCTCTTTTTGAATATTTTAAAGTGATTATCCCAGTCAGTTGGGTCGATACCAATGTACCTTAGGCAGATTCGAAAAGCTTGGCTAAAATCAGTCATCTTCCTTTCTTCAGCTAAGATCTGTGGATCTGTAGGTTCTGAAATGGATGTTCTCTGAAGAGGAATGTCAAACTGTTCAAGCAGTGCTCTTGTAGGAATTGGTAGGTTTGGATATAACGCTCTAGGAAGTTCCCTTAGTGTACTACTGGGCGCTCCGGATGAACTTTGTTTCAGAGCAGTTATCCAAGACGGGAGATTAAGCGCAGACTGAGAAGGAGGCATTTGACGCTTAGGAGACGGAGGATCTTCAACTTTTGAACTGGACGCTTTCCGCTTTTCTCCTTTCTTCTTCTCTTCCCCCTTATTGCCATCATCAGATTTTAAGAAGTGGTTTGTGAGTACACTTACCTGATGAGCAATCTGAGATAAGGAATCTGTGATGTCATCCAGACGCTTGTCGAAGCGTTCCTGCATAACAAGAAGCTTAGCGCTGGTGGCGTCATTCACAGAGATCTCAAGGGTTGCAAGGCGCTTTTCAAGTTCTTCTTTCATGGCAAGTTGGGTTGCGTGGGCAGCATCCTGCATTTCTTGAAAGTCTTGTTTGCACTCACCAACTGCCGCTTGAGCTGAACTACGCATATGAGCAATCTGAGCGCTCATTACGTGAGTTTCAATCTTTGCCAGGTCTTCCTTAATCCAATGGAGAGATTCTTCACTCTGAGTAGCTTGAGCGCTAATTGTCTCCAAAACAGATTTAAGCAGGGGACCGAAGGCTTGACTCTCATCTGATTGAACCACTTGAGGAGCTGGTCGCTTGAACCGTGATGAGTGTTTGAGAGAGTCAAAAGGAACTTGATAGGCTGGATCAAAAACAGTACCTCGAATATCCAGGGAAGTATCTTCAGCACTATCAATGGTAGCATGTTCAGGAGCGTCAGGAATACTGGTATCTGCAGATTTGGACGCTTCAGATGTCTCAGCAGGCGCTTCCTCAAGCGTTGACTCAGGTTGGCGAAAGTCAGTGAATTGGAAGTTCCAGCTTGCTGAGTCGGCATAAGAGGTGGATGTAGAATCCAAGAGTTCAATGAGTCTGGTCCTGGACATACAAGTACCGGAGATAAATGTGCGAAGAGGACTATCAATGGCCCTGATGTACATTGGACCAATGATATCCAGCACATGATCTGGGAAAACTTTGGACGGCGCTTGAGCGATGGAGAATAGTGAATCTGTGCAGTGAGTTCTGGAAAATCCAATCAAGCAATCTGAGGGAAGAGATGCAGGACGTCGATGTGTAGGCACACAGTCCGCATAGTACTCTTCAAGATACGGATAAATGGCTTGAGCGAGCTCTTGATTCCTTTCAAGCAGAGAAAGAACATACTCATAGTGATTGAGTACCTCACTGCGAATGGAAGGGAGCAGCGGATATCCTTTGAATGAATTGATCACTGAGCCGTTCCAAGATCTGAGATTGGCAGTGAAGATTTTATCAAAGAGAGATACGGGAGATAGAATCTTTACCATCAGATTGAAGTTTTCTTCACAGTGGCTTGGAGCAAGATTTAAGCACCGTTCACCAACTGTACCACTGGAAGACGCTTGAGCATTAAACCGAAGAGGGGTGAGGGATAATCTCTGAAGTTCTTGACGTAGACATTGTTCTATTTGATGTCTAATAATTGGGAGCTTGAGAACAGGTCCGAGTCTTTGTTGACGCTTCAGGAGGCAATACTTGGCGAATTGACGCTTCTTGTCATGCATGCCTATGCCGAAAAGATGGGGAGCTTGGACTAACTCTGGGAAGGTGTATTTATGTCCCATGTACGCTTCAACCCAATTTACTTCATTTATACAGAAGTCTGTGCCAGCAGTCACCATAGCACGAATACCTTCAAGATGAATATCTCTTATGGCTTCAAAGCGGTGCTTATCAGGCTGATAGTTGGCATTCCAGACGCTGTCAAAGTAAGCATCAGCTTCAGTCTGGAGCAGATCGGTCAACGATTCAAGGCGCTCACCAGCATGAATCTCTTTATTTTTCCATAGACAGAGAGGACGGACCGATGCAAGATTTTCAGGGCTGTGAGCCGTCTGTGGGAAATGTGTGTAACCTTCTCTGTTCAAGACTGACTCTGAGGGATTGAGAAAGCTAGGACGGAGAGGATCATACACACGAACAGTGTAATCCCTTAGCGCGAACCCAGTTGGTCTGCTGTGGCCATTGTCAAGATAGTAAGCCACATCCACGGCACATCTAGGAGGTCTGTCTCCTGGTCTGTCTAGAACGGTTGCTTTGATTGCGCTGTCAAAGTCAATCAGTCTTGCAGCGTCAGCTTCTGCAGCAATATATCTTTCTATATTATATCCTGCAGGAATGAAATCTTCGTCGAGCGCTGGGGGCATATAGTTAATTGAATGATCAATTGTCTTCAGCGGATCGAGTTGAAAGAAGTGACGAGGAGCTCTAACGTCTTCAGCAGCGTTCTGACCTTCTGAACGTGCCTCTGTTAAAGTAGCAGGTTCCTCAGGTTCAATTGCAGCTACTTCAGCGGCAACATCTTGAGCGATAGCTACAACTCCAGTCAGGTCAACATCCAACAGAACATCTGTGGACACTTCAGCAGCAGCTGGAACTATAGCTGAAAAACAAGAGCCATCCTCTATAAGAGCAGGATCTTCTACAGATGTAGGAATAGAAATGCTGTGGGAAGAAATAAACTTACCCTGAGAACTAAGCTCAACAGCAGTTTCTGGAGCGCTTGGCTCAACAGCAACATCTTGAGCGCTTGGCTCAACGACAACTTGAGCGCTTGGCTCAACGGCAACTTGAGCGCTTGGCTCAACGGCAACTTGAGCGCTTGGCTCAACTGTCTCAGGCTCTTCAGGAGTAGCTTGACGCTTGCTAGTCCTGGAACGCTTAAAGATTTTCTTAATGTTGACTCCTTCAACTAGTTTAGCCGGAGGAGCGGGAGGATCAGCAGCTGGTTCTTCAAAGTCTATTTGCTTAATGATCCCTTCCAGCTTTCGTCTTTTGAGAGGCAACTTGTCCTCGGCATCCTCATCAGTTTCCTCATCAATCTTTTGAGAGGGGACGGCAATTTTAACTTTGGGTTTTCTGGGGGCTCTCTTCTTCGTTGCTGCTGGACGCTTCACAGCTTCCTCTGGCACTGGTCTCTCAGCCTTTTGAGCAAGCAGTTGGCGTTCTTCCAGCCGCTCAGATAGGGGTCTAGCCGCACCACTAACTTTTGGAGGATTGAACATATTGGTCAGAATCCTTTTTCCCAACAACTTGGACTTATTCAACGGAAGTCCAGACGAGTACACACAATTCGATTTAAACAAGATGTCACTCAGGATGAGTCCATAAGGCTTATTTGAAGCGCTTAGACTGTCCCGAAACCGTCCGAAGATGTACTCACTCCAGTTGATTTTGATGTTGAAGAGTATAGCAACCATCATCTGAAATTGAACAGGATTTACCTTATCAAAGGTTCCCACGCGGCATTCTATGATCTTGCTGCAGAAATCAGCCAATAACCGGTATTTGGACACCAGGTCTTTCTTCTCGAAGTACTGAGTGTAAGGAACATCGTCGTACGCACTCATGATTGCCCATGCTTCCTTAATTTGTTTCAACGTAACAGAATCCAGTGCCTCACCCTCATTAGGCAAATTGAAGTTCTTGGCAATGGTGGAAGCAGATAGGATGAATTCCTTTGGAGACTCCTTCTTGGAGAAGGGAATTTGACAAGAGATGGACTTCTTGTCCTCTGAAAGTGTAGCAGTCTTCCAGAAAGTTTCAACTTCAGTAGGAAACATATAAGAGTATTGGGTTAAGAAGGGTTTGAGCCCAGCTTTGACGACCATGTCCATTATGTCCGTCAGGTTGATCTGAGTTTGTTCATATAGAAATTTCCAGTCGACAACAAGACCTTCAGTTACCTTGATGGTAATTTCAGCAGAAGTAGATGATGATTTCTTTGGTGCCATTTTTTTTGTTTAAAACGAAGAAGATGGACTGAGATTTTTCTGTTGTATTGAGAGAGATAAAGAGAGATTTGCAGATATGCTTGAATAGAAAGTAAGTTACTTTTTCTGCAGAGTTTGTGTTTTAAATGACACAGTAAAGAGTTTTGAAACTTGTGTTATGTAGTCTGAGTAGGATTTAAACACGTGTAATAACTGTTGAATCTTAGCCATAAATTTATTAACTGCGGACGCGAGTTTTGTGTAAAAGAGAGAAGTTACATTTGGTAATTCTCATATATAAAGATTTGACATCCGAGTTAAAGAAAAATTAACGTTTGGTATTTTCAGAGTGTAACACACGCGCATGTTTGTACACTGACACGTACACAAACACGTGCTATCTCTGAACCGTCATTTTTAAAAAATTTGAGTACCCGCCAGTTTGATGTGATAGAGGCGTGTGAGTAGAGTACAAAATAGACCTTTGAGTCTACCCACGACCTTGAAAGAAGTTTGAAAATTTTATGCATGGCTTGTAACGAAAATATTTTATAAATTTTTGATAAACTATTCAGCGCTTAGCTGATAAAATGGACGCTTGAAGTCAAAAGTCTTTTCAATATTTTGAGCATTCAATATTTTATGCAAACATAGAGCTGAGCGTTGATGATTATGCATCTGAAAATTTTTATCATTGACGCTTACAGTTATGATCAAGTAAAATTTTTTTTTTTTTTTTTTTTAAAGAATATTGTGAGATATAACTTAAGTGGATTCCCCCTAAATTATATGCCTAATAAAATATGATGCTTCATGATCAAGCGTTTAAATCAATCATACCTAGTTCACTTCTCAAAGTGAGAAAACGTTGTTCATTGAGTGCTTTGGTGAAGATATCTGCCAGTTGTTTGTCAGTTCCAATGAAGTGCATGGAGATATCTTTCTTTTGAACGTGGTCACGAAGGAAATGGTATCTAATGTCAATGTGTTTGGTTCTTGAATGAAGAACAGGGTTTTGAGTCATGGCTAAAGCGCTTTGGTTATCACAATGAATGGGAGTTGGTCCTAAGATTGTTCCGTAATCTCTAAGTTGTTGCCTCATCCATAGAACTTGTGCACAACAACTTCCTGCAGCTACATACTCAGCTTCGGCTGTGGAGGTAGCTATGGATTGTTGTTTCTTGCTATGCCATGAAACTAACCTATCACCTAAGAATTGACAAGTACCACTAGTGCTTTTACGATCTATTTTGCAACCTGCAAAATCTGCATCTGAGTAACCGATTAGTTCAAAAGGAGAATCCCTGGGATACCATAAGCCCACATGTTGTGTGCCTTTTAGGTATTTAAGGATTTTCTTGGCAGCAGTCAAGTGTGACTCTTTAGGATCAGCTTGGAATCGTGCACACATACATACCGAAAACATAATATCAGGTCTACTGGCAGTGAGATAAAGAAGTGATCCTATGATACCTCTATAATTAGTGATATCAACTTTCTTTCCACTTTCATCTTTATCTAACTTAAGCGTTTGGCTCATTGGAATTTTTGAATATGATGCATTTTCCATACCAAATTTCTTAATCATATCTCGTGTATATTTAGCTTGGTTGATAAATATGCCATTAGGGAGTTGTTTAACTTGTAGTCCTAAGAAGAAGGTTAATTCACCCATCATGCTCATTTCAAATTGTTCTTGCATCATTTTCGAAAATTTCTCACACAGACGCTTATTAGTAGAACCAAATATAATGTCATCAACGTAAATTTGAACTAAGAGAATATCTTCATCATTGGTAATTTTAAATAACGTTGTGTCAACGCTGCCTTTTGAAAAACCTTTACCAATAAGAAAGATAGAGAGAGTGTCATACCATGCTCGAGGTGCTTGCTTAAGCCCATAAAGTGTTTTTTCTAGCTTGTAAACCATACCCTTACCATGATTGTTGATGAATCCTGGAGGTTGCTCCACATACACTTCTTCTTGGAGTTTACCATTCAGGAAGGCACTCTTTACGTCCATTTGAAATACTGTAAACTTGTTAAACGCTGCGTACGCTAGAAACATGCGGATTGCTTCAAGACGAGCAACAGGAGCGTAAGTCTCATCAAAGTCAATGCCCTCCTCTTGGCAGTATCCTTGAGCTACGAGTCTGGCCTTGTTTCTTACAACAATGCCGTCCTCATCCATCTTGTTTCTATATACCCATCTAGTTCCAATAACTCCTTGATGAGTTGGTCTTGGTACTAGCATCCAAACTTTATTTCGCTCAAACTGATTGAGCTCTTCTTGCATAGCTTCAATCCAACTTGGATCACTTAACGCTTCATCCACTTTCTTAGGTTCCATTTGAGATAGAAAGCTTGCGAACATAGCCTCATTAAATGTAGCGGCTCTAGTTCTAACTGGTGCTTCAATATCTCCAATGATTTGCTCAGGTGGATGGTCACGTAACCATAGTCTATCTGTTTGGAAGGGGTTTTGAGAATGAACAGGCGCTTGAGAATCATTCGCTTGACCATTCTCCTGCGTTGGCGCTTCAAGTTCACGATTCCTTCTTTGCTCTTGATGATCATTCTTTTCATGATCATCCGTATTTCTTACATGATAATTTAGATTGATTTCACGAGTATTCTTAGGAGGAGGCACTGAGATCTCATCATCATCGTCAGTATCTTCATCAATAGTAATTTTGGACGCTTGATGACATAGATCTTCAACTCCTACATCATTTACATTTACCTTACTCGGCTCTTGGTTAGCATCATCAAACACAACATGAATAGATTCCTCAACCTTCGATTTGATCTTATTGAGAATGCGAAAATTCTTTCCATTTTTGGCGTAGCCTAGAAAGATTCCTTCATCCGCTTTAGGATCAAAAGTCTTTAGGCTTTGGGATCCATTATTATGAATAAAACATTTAGAACCAAAGACGTGAAAGTATGAAATATTTGGCTTACGTCCCTTCCACAGTTCATATGGAGTTTTTCCATGCTGTTTGTTGATCATGCATCGATTTTGAGTGTAACAAGCAGTGTTGATCGCTTCGGCCCAAAATCTAGGAGCAAGCTTGGATTCAGCTAACATAGTCCTAGCGGCTTCCTTAAGCGTTCGGTTCCGGCGCTCAGCAACACCATTTTGTTGGGGAGTTCTGGGAGCTGAATACTCATGATGTATTCCATTTTCTGCACAAAACTTCTCAACAACCTTGTTAGTAAACTCAGTACCGTGATCGCTTCTTATTCTTGCAACCTTAAGATTTTTCAATGTTTGAAGTTGCCGAATAAGCGCTGTTAACTTGTCACATGTTTCATCTTTGGATGAAAGAAATTCCACCCAAGTAAATCTAGAGAAATCGTCTACTACCACTAAAGTATACTTTTTACCGCTTACACTGATTGTTTGAACAGGTCCAAACAAATCCATGTGAAGTAGTTCAAGTATTCTAGAAGTAGATAGATGAGGTTTTCTCTTGAAAGATGATTTAACTTGTTTACCCATTTGACAAGCGTCACAGAGGCGATCCTTATGAAATGGTCCATTTGGCAATCCCTCTACAAGATTTTGACTTATAAGCTGAGAGATTGTCTTAAAGTTGAGGTGATTCATTTTTCTATGCCATAACCAACCCATTTTAGATTCATTTTTAGCAACAAAGCATGTTGGGTTGTTATCAAGTGTTGAACCCCAATCTACCAAATATACGTTGTTATTCCTTTTTCCTTTTAGTTTAGTAGATTTAGTCTTAGCGTCGTTTATATAGCAATAGTCACTTGAGAATATGACTTCAAAGCCTTTATCGCAGAATTGACTTATGCTTAATAAATTGTGCTTTAGACCCTCAACAAAATAAACATCACTTATCATGATGTTCCCCCTATGCACAGTACCTATACCTTTGGTTTTACCTTTGGAGTTATCACCAAATACAACCTGAGGACCATTGGCAGCTTGATAGTTGATCAGAAGATCTTTGGAACCTGTCATGTGCCTTGACGATCCACTATCAAAATACCAAACAGATGTATTGACTTTAGCTCTAGGTACCTGCAATCAAAAGGGAAGTTCTATTTCTGTTTAGGTACCCATTGTTGCTTGGGTCCTTCAACATTAGTATCCTTGTTAGTGTTAATTAGAACTTTAGGAACCCAAATTTGCCTTGTCTTCATAGTAGGAATATTGGCCTTTTTGGGTTTCACCTTGTGCTGTGTGTAATTTTTGGATGTATAATAATATCCACGATTATAATAATAGTCATAATCATAATTATCATAGTATCGATAATATGATCTTGACTGTTTTGGATATCGACGCTGGTATTTCCTTGGCTCTGGCTTGGGTTGCACGTTTGGTGCTAGACGCTTAGCGCTTGATTCACAGTGACTAGATTTATCCTTAGCTTTTTGAGCGTTTGGATGAGTCTGTCTTTGTGGATCATTTGCTTTAGCCTTACCCTTGTCTGAGTTAGTTTTGACTTTCTCATTTGGCCTCTTACCATTGTCCCTTGGTTCATTTTGAGTTTGACCTTGTGAACCTTTCTCAACAAAGAAAACACCCTTTCCTTTGTTGTTTGCCGTAACATTAGGTTTGTTTGGTTGTTTACCGAATTCATTGCATCCTAAACCGGTCTTTTCTCCAAACAACCTTGTTATTTCAGTCACATTGTCGAGCTTTCTGGATGCTTTGGACAACGATGAGATGAGCTGTTCTGACTTGGCAAGTCTAGCCATCAGATCAGCTTCTCTCTTGACTATTATATCAAGATCACCTCTCAATTGAATAACTTCACTCTCAAGCGATTGGTTTTTCTCAATGCACTGTTGCTGAATTTGCAACTCTGCTCTGAGCGTTACTTTATCGTTTGTGAGTGATGAAATAATAGCGAGATCATTTTGATATATTTTGGCAGCTTCTTGACATTCATTGTAATATTCTTTGACTTTGTCAAGTAATTCATCATAAGAAAGAGGAATTGATAATTCATTGATTACCTCAGGGGACGCTTCATCATCTCTGGCCATGAGACATATGAGCGCTGAGTCATCTATCGGCTCATCATCATCACTACTTTCGTCTGATGATTCTAAATCTTCAGGTGCTGATGCTGGTTCTGATTCCGCAAGCAAACCTTGTTGTCGAAGGTTGCTCCTGAATTGGTTTCTATCCAAGTAATCCTGCCTTGAGGGCTTGGATACATTTGGATAGGGACAATTTACCTGGTAGTGCCCCGGTTTCCTGCAATTATAACAAAGATTGGTTTTCATTTTTTGTTCACTTGTTAGTCTTGCAGTGTGTGGTTTTGAAACCACTGGAGCTGGGAGATTTTGAGTAGACGCTTGATATTGAGCAGGCGCTTGAGGTAAAGGAACAGAATATTGAGGCGCTTGAAACTGTTGTTGTATGGGAGAAGGCGCTTGATATGAACTTTGTCCTTGACTATTAGGACCTTTTCCTTTCTTTTCATATCTCAAGAACTTCCTGAATCTATTCAGCAAAGCCAACTCTTCTTCCTCATTAATGTCCGAATTCTTTCCTTTGTTACCCGATTTGCCTTTGATTGATGCAATGAGCGCTCCAGATTCAATCACTGGATTACTCACAATGTCACTAGCAGAGTTCAACTCGAACTCAAAAGCTTTTATCTCTGAAAAGGCGTCTTCTGGAGTTAAGAGATCCAGCATGTTTGATTCTCTCATAGCTGTTGTCTTCATCAAGAATTTACTTGGTAGACTTCTAAAGATCTTAACCACCATTTCTCGATTCTGTAAGTCCATTCCCAACGACGTAAGTTCTGTAACAAGAGCTGTGAATCTTATATCCAATTGCTCTAGCGTTTCATTGGGTAGCATCTTAAATCCGTTAAACTTTTCCTTAGCAATGGAAAGTTTGTTTTCTTTGATTTGAGCTGAACCACCACAGATTTTAGCCAGCTTATCCCATATTTCTTTAGTCGTTTTGCAAGATTTGATTTTATTGAATAAGTTATCATTATCACCAATAGCCGTATACAGAGCGTTGCGACCAACATTGTCCAAGTTAGCTCTTCGACGCTCATCTGGAGACCATTCTTGTTTTGGTTTTTCAACGTAACCATCAGGGGTTTCTTCTGTGGCTCCAGACGCTCTTGTGATAACTTTGTATATTTTGATTGGCCCATCTGAAATAATATCGCACATGTCATCATCGCATGAACATAAATACGTAAATGCTTGGACTTTCCATGTGTCAAAATTTGATTCTGTCAATTTGGGAACTTTAGCAAATGCCATATCTAAGCTTTAAAAAGCAACTAGATTTTGAAAGAAAAAGATCTAAACAAGCAGTTATGCTTGGAAATTTTAAAATTTCAAAATTAACCGCTCTGATACCACTTGTTGGTCCCAAGTGGCATACGAAAGGGTCTAGAAGGGGGGGGGGTTGAATAGACCCTTTAAGTCTTTTTCGACTTAAAAAAGATTTCGTATTAAACGTATTTGGACGCTTGAAATGATAGGCGCTTGAAGAGTGTGACGCTTCACCTTAGCGTTCACATAAGATATTTGAGACTTTGTGAAGCGTCTAATGAAGACTGTTTTATAAAGTTAACTTAGACTTCAGGAATTGAATACTTTGACCTTGTAGGTTAAGCGTTCAGTTCTTTTAATCAGGGTTAGCACAGCGGAATGATTTTGGAGTCTTCTCTTTGAAAGTTTTAGCGTCACAAGATGTTTCTTAGGTGCTTAGCTTTTGATTGTGTTTTACTTATGCAATGATATGATAGATGAATGAAATGACTGAAAAGTAAATAACACAATATTTGTAAGGTTCGTTGGGTGGTGTAATCCCAACTACGTCCTTCTTCTCCTTTGCACTTGGAGGCAATCCACTAAAATGATTCTCAAAGAATCACACAGAATCTTCTACAAATTAGGGAGAGATGGATGTCGATGACTTGAGCTCCTTGATCACACAGATTTCTGCTTCAAATCACTTCAACCCTCTTGCTTCTTTCACCCAGAAATGATGCAAGTATCCAACTTCGACTTCACACAGATCGCGAGGCTTGGATGGGATTTTCTAAAAGGTTTGTTTGATTTTGATGAAGTTCAAACAACTTGGTAATATCTCAGTAGGAATCTGGTTTCTTCAAAAAGAATGTTTGAGATATTTGTTGACTGTCTCAGGAATATAAGAAAAGCAATTTGGATGTTTCTTGAAGTTTCTGGCTTTTCTGAGAATTTAAGGAATGAGATTTTAATGCAACAGCAATTTGGCTTTGATAAAATTGTTGCTCCTTTTGTTTGTTGTTGAAGTCCTATTTATAGGTATTCTTGGAGAAAGTGTCCGTTTGACACATGCACTGGCGCGTGTCTCTCACTTTCGCGAGTGAACAGCTTTTGTCCTTTTTCCTGAAAATCTGCTGCACGAAAGTTGGTGCTGCAGTCTGAGATAGTTGACAGTCCAATAGGGTGGCTTCTCCGTACGTCTGACATTGCTTATCATATTAAATGCTCTTATCAACATTTAATGCATTTGAAATTAATACCCGTTGGTATTTAATGCTTTGAGAATATTTGCATTAAACTCCTTCTGGACTTAGAAGTAAATTCAGGTGAAATCACTTCTGTCCCATAAGGTAACGCTTGATATAGCTGGCCAAAGTGGACGCTTGGAGACTGTATCTATCTTCTGAGATCAGGCGCTTGAGTCTTCGAACTTTACCACTGATAAGCTCACTCAGAAATCATCAGACGCTCAGCCTAAGACTATTTTGCCTAACACTCTAAAGTAAGATAACAAAGCCTAATAAATCTATTACAAGTCTAACGCTTCAAAGCCTATACAAGTTTTCTACGAAAATAAACTTACAACTTTTTTGAGGTCTAACAAAAACTTAATTGTCATCATCAAAACTTCTAACATGAAATTCCTAACAGTATCTATTATGAACCTAAGGTAAACTTGAACAAGAAATCAATAGAATTTCCTAATATAAATAAAGAAGATATGATTAGCCAAATTATCCATGTTCTAGATTCTGAAATGGAAAATGGTCAACTACCAGATGTCAAATCACTTATGCATGTAAAGAGTCGTATTCCTACTAAAATAACCACAATCAAAGATAGGAAAACGAGATGTCGACCTTTCTTGCTTCTTTTAGCTCTATGCCGCCTCGATTCTGTATTTGGATTTGCTTATTTCCTTTCTATATGATCTTTCTGGATGCAATTCCACCTGGCGTGATCTTTTATCGTAAATAAGGAAAGATGAATTCAATCTAAGCTAAGGCGGCCCATTCACTACAGGACTTCGTCGGATTCTTGCTCTCCATGATTAAAAACTTGTTGAAATCAAGCTGGTTTGAATTGTGCAAGAGTACCAACTTTCGTCGGAGCAGATGATGTCCAAAGGGAGTTGTGCTCTTCCCATTTTTGACTTTTAGGTTGAGGGCTGCCAGAGTATCCGTCTCTTATCTTAATAAAGTCAAATCATCCGCAGTCAGTGGCGGATGTTAACGTGAAACTGAAATAGTCGGGGCCTACCCAGACCTACCTATAAAAAGATGGAGAAGAGTATGTATCGAATCCTGTCACCTTGATGTGGGGCCGGAGTCAGCCTCAAACGTAAGTAACTTAGTGCAATGCAACCTTTCTTGGAAATGCAAATGGAAAAATCACGCTTACTATGTTATTGTTATTTCGATCACACAATTTTTGAAGATTTTCCGACGATGGTCTATTCCTTTCCTATCATGATCCTATAATAAGAACAAGAGATCTTTCTCGATCAATCCCCTTGCCCCTCATTCTTCGAGAATCAGAAAGGTCCTTTTCAAGTTTGAATTTGTTCATTTGGAATCTGGGTTCTTCTGCTTCATTTTTATTTAATATTAATTTCTTTTTCCCTCTCTTTTTCCTTACTTCCCCTTATCCCCGAATGTTAGCTCTTGAGTAGTGTGGAAATGGGCGAGAACGGGCGGAATCCCCGGCAGACCACTATGTCCCCCTATTTCGAATCCATATGGAGCACCCAGTGTCGATAGAGGTTCCTGACCTAACAATAAAGAACAATGATCAACAACAGTGATTTCGAACATCACTTATGGAAATATAAGATTAAGGAAACCAGAGAGTATAAATCCTTCTGTAAATCTTGAATTTAGTGTCCATTGACTTACCATTAGGGGCATCTTTCAAGGACGGTTAAATGCCCTTTTTTCACAGCTACTGGTTCTACCCTTTCATCTTCTTTCTAACCTCAAGTGCCTACGTGCACGAATACGTTCTTTGCATAAAGACTTTGTAAGCCTATTAGAAAAATGCCCAACCCAAATCCTCTTCCCTACGCCCGTCCCCATCCCCGGAGCCGGAGGTGACTCGCTAGCCTTTGTTAAAGAAGTGTTTTCTTCCTTTGTGACAGAAAGCTCTCCTCTATTGACTGATACTGATTATCCCATTTCAACGTGAAAGTCTATGAAAGAGGAGCTATTCTTCATCTTTATAATATAAAGAATATTATCTCTTTATTCTTCAATTCCTACCTCGGGGATTTCCCCTCTTCTTGTGAGCATGAAAGCAGGAGACTCTTTCTTATTCTTAGTGAAGCTTGCCCCTTAGGGATCATGACCCTACGAAAGTAAGCCCCGAGCTGGTCCGTACCAAGCAAGAAGATTGGCTTCATTTGCCATCAGAAGAAGCTCATCTTGGAATGCAAGCATGCGCAAGAACCAATCAGGATCCGCGGGACCTGAGGTTTTCCTGGATGGATTGACCTACAACTGATTGACTCAGGCCCTTTCTCACTGACTTTTTCGTTCATTCGGAGAAGTCATCAGGAATAGAACCAGTGGAAAGTCGTATGCAGAAGAGAAAAAATAGGCAAAGACGAAGACTTTGGAAGCGAAAGATGCACCGATTGAAGCTCCTCCAGCCCAGCTGCTGTTTATTGAGCTCAAAGTGGATGAGAGAGAGAGAGGCTTTTCCATGCTCTCTATGCTATGGTCTTCTCAATTGCCTAGTCTCGGTTCAAAGACAGTGGAAGGATCCATCCTGATGAACTATCACCAGTCAAGACGAGGAAGATTACGAGGACGACGGGAACCATGATATTCTTCTTTCTACAATTACCTCAAAGACGGGTTCATACCAGAGCACTCGTGGTCAGAGGAAAGCCTGGAGGGCACTTGCCCCACGATTTGTGATCTTGGGAGGTGGACACTAAATTCAAGATTTACAGAAGGATTTATACTCTCTGGTTTCCTTAATCTTATATTTCCATAAGTGATGTTCGAAATCACTGTTGTTGATCATTGTTCTTTGTTGTTAGGTCAGGAACCTCTGTCGACACTAGATGCTCCATATGGATTCGAAATAGGGGGACATAGTGGTCTGTCGGGGATTCCGCCCGTTCTCGCCCATTTCCACACTACTCAAGAGCTAACATTCGGGAATAAGGGGAAGTAAGGTAGAAATACACATGAAAGGAGGGGTCTGAAAAAGTTCTACATCAATTTATTTCTTTTCTCTTGATTGGCTTAAACAAATAACGCATTCTAGAAGCCTCTGCCTCTGGTAGTTTGAAATAAAATAGATAGAACAGCCCCATTTTAACATCCATTGAGGAAGGAGCGTACTACTTTCCAACCTTTAGGTCAGCCCAGTCAGTGCAGTCTCGATCTTTATGATTCAACTTCTCTTTCACTTCTCTTTGCGAGCTAGCCCGGTGCTCCATAAACCAGCTCTTCTCAGAACCCGTGGGAGAGACTCAAAGTTGGGGTCAAAAAAATGGAAAGATCGGAACATGGGAATATATCTGATACCAATACGGACTACCTATTTCCATTGTTGTGCTTTCTGAAATTGCATACCTATACAAGGGTTCAAGTTTCGATCGATATTTGTGGAGTTGATTATCCCTCTCGAAAATGAAGATTTGAAGTGGTCTATAATTTACTGAGTACTCGGTATAACTCACGCATTCGTGTACAAACCAATGCAGACGAAGTAACACGAATATCTCCGGTAGTAAGTCCATTTCCATCAGCCGGCCGGTGGGAGCGAGAAGTTTGGGATATGTTTGGTGTTTCTTCCATTAATCATCCGGATCTACGCCGTATATCAACAGATTATGGTTTCGAGGGTCATCCATTACGAAAAGACCTTCCTCTGAGTGGATATGTGGAAGTACGCTATGATGATCCAGAGAAACGTGTGGTTTCTGAACCCATTGAGATGACCCAAGAATTTCGCTATTTCGATTTTGCTAGTCCTTGGGAACAGCGTAGCGATGGCTAATTCAAAACTAGACACAGAATAGGTCCAGTCCAGGAGGCAAATCAATAGGAAATGTTATTTGCTTCGTAAGAATAAGAATCCACTTCTATGAAATGAAAGAGTTTCACGGGATAATTCCTGAGATTTGGCATTCTTCTCCCGGATCCTCGCGAGTATCCGCGTGTGGCCATCCACCAACTCAGACAGACGTGATTGTTCTGGCTCGAACGACTCAAGATTCAACAACAATGTCTGTGCTTAAAATGGTAAGTCAAAAGATTTTTCTTGAATAGATTGGTCTGATGTTTTGTAGTAGAATCTAGTCCTCTTATGCTAATGATTATTTCTTTTTTCACGTTGAGTTGTAATCAGAGGCAAGATGAGCCTGAAACGACGATGATCAACTCGCAAAATCTAGGAGAATTATAACAGCTAATCATGGAGGAAGAGTTGGAAAAAATTGTAAGCAGTATATATACTAATATTGCATAGATGCTAAATGGCTTTTGAGCTATTAGTCGGTAACGCACACTTGATGCGTGTGCAACAAAATTAAATTTGATAAGAAAAGTATTTAAATTTAAATATTAATTGTGCTTTAATGAAAGGCAATAAATTATAAATAAAAATAAAAAAGAGATAAAATTTGTAAAGAAATAAAAAAAGAATATTTTTTTCTATGTCGGGTGTTATAGATCGTATGAATTGTCTCTAAGACAACTCATAAAAAATATTGAGGTGTTATTATGCAGTTACATGGTGCGTTACACCTAATTTATTCAATACAATTGCAAAGGTGACACCAAAACTGCTTGACAGTTCAAAAACGGTTACTATAAGGTGATCTTCACTTATATAATAAGTATAGATGATGGATACTATGGATAGCAACCGGACGGGTTTACCAAAATCCTAGACGCACATGGCCTCCAAAGTCTTTGTCAACCCAAGAACTGTCAAAAACCTGGGGCCGGGTGACTTTGAAATTCTAAAAATAATTCAAAAGATAGTTCTTTTCGGAAAAAATATGCTAATAACTAAGTATTAGAAAAAAGAATAATTAACTAAGAACTATTAGCTGAGTCACCCATGGCCATATGCAACGGACATCTTATGGATTACATTTGTACAGGTCACGGAGGAAATTGGATAGACAAAAAGAAGGCTTTTGGAGGTTGAAGAAGAACTTGATTCGACAAAAAGAAGGCTCGCGGTCGAAGAGGAACTTGATTCGACAGAAAGAAGGCTCTTGACTAGAATCATAAGGTATTGATCAAACTCTCTAGCACCTAACAGTCGAAATGTGATGCTCAAGTTGTTAAATAATAAATAATTTAAAGATTTGAGCTGCACTGTTTATATTTTTATTATTGTTGCTAGTAGCTATAACTTTTAGCCCAGCAGTTGTAGCTCGATCCTACAGAGCCAGGGCCACAAGTTCTATTCCTAGAGGATCACTTGGTTGGGGGAATTGTTTGCTTTTTTGGCAAACAATACCCGACGCTTGAACTGTTATGATTTAAATATTTAATGGGTATTAATTTGATACTACACACATGCATAACTGAATATATATCAATTCTCTTTTTAGGACTATCAAAGATGGGCATCAGACATCATCAGTTCGGAGAAGCATGAAACTAGTGCTTCACAACGGGATTTGTCGAACAATCTTGACCGGGGAGGAAATAAAAGGAGAAGGTGACGCTTCTGTCAAAGTGGCTCTTGTTGATGATTCGACTGGAAACATTGTAAACGTCGAAAGAGAATCCTCTTTGAATGTGGAGATAATTCTTGTTAAAGGAGAATTTGAGGCTTCAGAAAGGGATGATTGGACATTCGAAGAGTTCCAAGCGAATATTGTCCTCAAAATGGAAGGAAAAAAGCCTCTTCTTGCAGGAAAAGTACGTGTAAAATTACAGAGAGGCGTCGGAGTTCTGGACAACATTAAACTGAGACATCATACAAGCAAATTAAGGCCTTCAAAGTTCAGATTAGGTGCAAGAGTTTTCGATACATTTGATCGTGCTCGTGTAAAGGAAGCACTGATAGAGCTCTTTACTGTCAAGGATTTCCGCTTGAAATGTAAGTCATCTCTGTATTTGCTGCCGAATTGTTTAAATATTGGATAAAAACAAGGGTTAATTACATAGACAGCCCCTGTATGAAGAACCTAATGAACAAAAAAAAACCCGTGGTTTGAGAATAATTTCCACGGTCAGTAAAAGCAAATTACAATTTCATTCCATGTGGGAGTAAAAACATATTACAACCTCGCTCCTATTTTCGAGTGGTCAGATAGGGGTATCTTCGTGAATTGTAAAACCCCATGCGCTTATGGTAATTACCGAATAAATGAGAAACGTGTGCATATATTTATCCCTAGAAACAATTTGAAGAACATATGTCTAAGATTTTTCGATCTTCTTCAGATTACAGGAAGTACAAAACCCCGTCTCTCTCTAACAATGTATGTCGACTAATCTATATACGGAAAGGTGGTCCCATTGACAAACATCTCGAATCTAATAAAATTCGCACGGTGGAGGATTTCCTAATTCGACTCCTGATTGATCCTGAAGGCCTCAAAAGCGTAAACTTTTCTCTTTCGACTTGTACTTTTGATTATACGTCTTACTCAAATATGCTACTTATCTAGCAAATTTGCAGATTGTTAATTTGGGAGCAAAGAAGTGGGATGTGACAGTCAACAATGCTCGAGCATGTCCCGATCACAAGAGAATGTATTGTTACATAAATTATCAGCATAAGACAGCGGTCGTTTTTAATGTTCTTGGACATGTTCTAGGACTGTATTCCGAAAACCAGTATTTCACAACTACTATGTTGTCTGATAACCACAAGTCCACAAGGTATACTTCATATAAACCGACATATGTTCCTTTTCTCGCCTTTCAATGTTTAGCAGTATTATTTTCTTAAAATTCAGAATTGATCTTGATGATAGGCTGATACTCAAGAGCTATTAAAATCTGCTTATAAACACTGGGAGAATACAGTACTCTGCTTTGATGATGAGGATTCTCTTCAGCTACACTTAACGGTTTCTCTTCACCAACACTTCATGGATTCTCAGCAGCAACACTTCACCGTTTCTCAAGATTTTTCCGGGCCATATTATCCTCTTGTTGGCCACGACAACTGCTATGGTATGCATGGACCAATCTCCGATTTTATATGTATCACTAATAATATTCGCTAATATCGGATGATAGTGCTCAGACAATGACATTATCGACCATATCGAGATATTATCAATGATAAAATGAGATAATATCAAGCATCTCACCTATTTTCCATAAACACGCTTTATGATATGATCTAATAAGTTTTACATAACTCTCTTCTGTTAGAAATCCAAGCCCGACTAATAACAACAGTTTTAAAGTTATTTATATCTAATGCAATATTTATTTATTTTAGTATGCACAAATAAGTGAAAACTTATATATATATATATATATATATATATATATATTCTACAATTTTATAAATGTTTTAGAATTTATTTAACATCCTACATACATTTGTTCAGTGTCGCCCAATGATCGATGTGAAACAGACTTGCAAATATTATCATTGGTACCGGCACTCTAAACCATGACGATAAGTCTTAAATATTGAGTCAAAATAAAGGGGTCTTTGACTTATGTTCTTGATTTCTTACTTTATTTAAAGCTTCTGAAATGATAGGTGAATCCAGCAATAGACACTCAAACTCGTCATCTCAGAACTTAATGTCAGCCATGAATTCAGCTAGAGATGAAGATTTCAGCTCCTATTATGATGCTCCAATGCAACTTAGTCCTACTCCTCCTTTCGATAGAGAAACCTATCTTTTGGATTTACACGACTACTTCTTTCACCAAAACGACAATGTTTACACGTCAAATGCTGATGAACAAATGAATGCAAGTCCCTTTGCGTTTGTAGAATCTCGGGGTGATAACATTTATTAGAACTTGAATATGATCATGAACACAAAGAAATTCATTCTATTGATTTAACAAAGGATTACTATATGAAGATACAGAGAGAGAGAGATTAGTAATTGATTTCTGAAATTGTAAAACCCATCTTACAAATAATGGAAAGCCTACTCTATTTATAGAAAGAAATCCAACGGCTACTAACTATCCTTGACCAATCTTGACTTCTGATAGAGGACTTTGATTGTTGACCACTTGAAGCCTTCCTTCTTGACACTCCCCCTCAAGCTTGGCGTTGGAGAAGAGATTGAAAACACTAAGCTTGCCAACAAGATAATCAAATTGAGACTTCCACAACGGCTTGGTAAGAATATCAGCAAGTTGCTGATCAGTTTTGACATAACCAGTCTTAATGGTTCCATCTTGAATCTTTCCTCGAATGAAATGACAATCCAAATCTATGTGTTTTGTTCTTTCATGAAAAACAGGATTTGAAGAGATATATAAAGCTGCCTTGTTATCACAGCGTAGAATAGTCGGTTTAAGACAAGAAACTCCAAGATCTTCAAACAACCTTTGAATCCAAACTATTTCACATGATGTTGTTGCCATAGACCTGTACTCAACCTCAGCACTACTTCTTGAAATTGTGCTTTGTTTCTTTGTCTTCCAGGATAACAAAGAGCTTCCTAATTTGATGCAGTAACCTGTTAGAGACTTCCTACTCATAGGACAGCTGGCCCAATCAGAATCACTCCATGCTTCCAATTTTAATTCACTATTTGAGGACAGCAGAATACCATATCCAGCAGTACCTTTGATGTATTTAAGGACTCTTTTTACAGCTTCCATATGAGATACCTTAGGACAATGCATGAATTGGCTTAGACATTGAACAACATAACATATGTCAGGTCTTGTAGAACTTAAATAGATAAGCTTTCCTACAAGCCTTTGATAACTGACTTTGTCTTCTAATATAGGATCAATAAGCTTTGAATCCTTATTTCTTTCATCAAATTCAACACTAGTAAGCTTAGTATTAGGTTCAATAGGTACGCTTACAGGCTTACAACCTGTCATACCTACTTCTTTTAGTAAATCAATAGCATACTTTCTTTGATTGAGAATAATACCTTTAGATGATCTAGCTACTTCTATTCCTAAGAAGTATCTTAATCTTCCTAAGTCTTTCATATAAAACATATGACTTAGAAAAGATTTTAATTCTCTAATCATTTGTATATTGCTGCCAGTAATAAGTATGTCATCAACATACACAAGTAAAATCACAATATCACTATTGGTTTTCTTAGTAAATAAAGAGTAATCATTTAAAGATTGGGAATAGCCAGCAGCTTTCATAGCTTCAGTAAATTTAAAATTCCATTGTCTAGGAGCTTGTTTAAGCCCATAAAGACTCTTTTGCAATCTACATACCTTATTCTCCCCCTGATTGCTAAAGCCTGGAGAAGGATACATATAAATTTCTTCACAAAGATCACCTTGTAAAAAAGCATTAGTAACGTCCATTTGATCAATATACCAATTTTTTATTGAAGCAAGAGCAATAACAGCTCTAACTGTAACCATTTTGGCAACAGGAGAAAAAGTTTCTGAATATTCCAAACCTTCCTTTTGAGTGTAGCCTTTAGCTACAACCTTGCTTTATATTTATTAATACTACCATCAGGGTTATATTTTATCCGATACACCCATTTACAACCAATTAGTATTTTATCTGGAGGTAAGAAAACCATAGTCCAAGTTTTGTTTAACTCAAGAGCCTTCAATTCTCGTAACATAGCTTCCTTCCATTTTTTATGTAACACAGCTTCTTCAAAGGATTGTGGTTCAATTTCACTAGATAAAGCTGACAGATAAGACTTATACTCACTAGAAACATTAGAATAGTTAACAAAATTGCTCATAGGATGAATAGTGGAATATAAAGAAGTATTAATAGTAGGACAATAATAATCCTTTGTCCATTTTGGAGCATGACCTTCTCTAGTAGACCTTCTTAAAGTAGAGAGATCAGAAGATTCAGAATCAATAGGTACAGGAGAAGGATTTGAGGTTTGAGGTTCCTCATTTTCAGTATTATGAGAAGAGTGAGCATCATCCTCATTATTGATTTGATTATCAGTTAGTAATTCTGAATTATCATACTCATAGTTATTATAAAAAACACCACTATTATCAGCGAACAAATTACAAGGTTTAGGATTTGAAACAGAAAAAGGAAAGATATTTTCATAGAAAATAACATCCCTTGAAAACAAAAATGTGTTACTATCAATATCAAGTAACTTATATGCCTTTTGGGTATTTGAATAACCCATAAACACACAACTTTTTGACCTAGGCAGAAACTTATCAGACTGAGGAATAATTTTTGCATAACATAGGCAACCAAACACTCTTAAATGTAACATATCAGGATCTTTCTTATAAAGCATAAAGAGAGGAGTTTTACCTTGTAAGAGAGGAGATGGGGTTCTATTTATCAGATATGTTGCAGTAAGAATGCACTCCCCCCAAATTTTTACAGGAACATGAGATTGGAACATTAGAGCTCTTGCAACATTGAGTAAGTGCCTGTGTTTTCTTTCCACAGTGCCATTTTGCTGTGGAGAATAAGCTACAGATGTTTGATGCACAATACCTAGTCTTTGATAAAGACTTGTAGCTTCATGACTTAGGAACTCTTGTCCTCTGTCAGTTCTAAGTACTTTTACACACTTGGTAAATTGAGTATTGACATATTGTAAAAAAGTCTTTAAATGCATAAAAGCTTCAGATTTGTATTGTAATAAGAAGGTCCAAGTACACTTAGAATAATCATCTACAAGTGTAAGAAAGAATCTTTCATTTTTATAAGAAGGAACCTTATAAGGTCCCCAGATATCAGCATGAAGAAGATCAAAAACATGAGAAGTAACTGTACTTTTAGATGAAGGAAATGGAGACCTAGCATGCTTAGCCATAGGACAGATAGAACAATGAATATGCTTATTACTAAGAGTATTTCCAATATTAGGAAGTAAAGTAAGCTTGGAAAAAGATAAGTGACCCAATCTTAAATGCCATAACAAGGAGTTAGAGAGCCTTTTATTGTACTGTAAATCACTATTCATCATTACATTATTAGAAGTAATGTCTTTACAGGAATCAAAAGAACTATTCTTATCTAATTTGTTTACAGAATCAAAGTAATATAGACCATTAACTTCTTTACCAATCCCCTTTATCTTCCCAGTCTTTAGGTCCTGAAAAAGACAAAAGTTAGGATAGAAACTAACAAAACAATTGTTATCAGTGGTAAACTTGGAAATAGATAGCAAATTAAACTTAAATTCAAGGATATATAACACCTTCTTTAAAGAAAGATCTGAATTGATAATGATATTACCAACTTTAGTGACAGAAGTTATACTTCCATTAGGTAATCTAACACATGCTTCAAGATTAGATTGAGAGAAAAACAGATTAGAGTTACATGTCATATGTTCATTTGCACCACTATCTATTATCCATGTATTAGAAGTTGTGGAAGCAAGAAAACAAAAAGGATTCATAATACTACCTGTTATAGATGTAGTATGATTTGCTGATGGTACAGATTGTATTGATGAATTGCCACCAGCAATAAGTTGCATAATTTGTTGATATTGTGAAGGAGTAAACACAGGGTTTTGATTAATGCTATGATCTGGATTGGTTGGTTGAGTAGAATAAGCAGAATGATCTTCTTGTTCATTGAGCCCTTGAGACTGATTATAAGAGGTATTGTTGACATTAAAGTTGTTAAGTCCTCCTCTATTACCATTAAAAGCACCCCTGGTATTAGACCTTCTTCCTCTAGAACCACCTCTAGAGTTATAATTTGCAGGAAATCCTATCAATTTGTAGCATTGGTCTATAGTGTGGTTTTGAAGATGACAATGATCACATTTAACTTTTTTTTCCTGATTGAGGAGTAAAACCACCTCTAGTTCTGGAATTTTGATACCTTATCACTTGACCTTGAGTGTAAAAAGCAACAGAGGGTTCATTACTTGCAATAGTGGCATGAACACCTTTTTGTTTCTCTTCATTCTGGATCATTGAATAAGCCTGAGTGTGAGTTGGCAAAGGAACCATCATTAAAATCTGAGATCTTAAAGCACTATAGGACTCATTTAATCCCATAAGGAATTGCATCATCTTGAGTTGTTGTGTATATTGCTTATACTCTTTTGAGAAAACAGTGGATGTATAGGGAATGAGAGACTCATATTCATCCCATAACTTCTTTAATCTTGAGTAGTAACTTGTAACAGAATTTGATCCTTGAGATATTGTACTGATTTACCTTAATAGACCAAATATCTCGGCTCCACTTGTTTCATCAAATCTTTCTTTCAAATCATTCCAGACTGATGAAGCTGAGTCACAATAAACCACACCACTTAACAATTCATTACTTATCACATTGTGAATCCAAGAAAGTACCAAGGCATTACACCTTTTCCACTGAGAATAAAGAGGATCATCTTGATCTGGTTTAGGATAGGAACCAGTAACAAACACTAACTTGTTTTTTGCCTCTAATGCAATTATCATCTGTCTACTCCAAACCTTATAATTTTCTGTTCCTTTTAAGGCTTCAGAAACTAGGGTGATGTGTGGAGAGTCTGATGGATGTAAGAATAAAGGACTCTGAATACTAATAACAGGTTCTGTGGATCCAGATGTTTGAACTTGAGTTTCTGAAGATGCCATGATAAATCTTGATTAAGATTGAAACAAGAATCAGAGATTACAGCGGAAGAAGAAGAGAAGAATCACAGATTTAATCTGAATTAGTGATTCGAAATTAGGTTTCCAAATTTGAGAGAATAAGGAATTCTGAAATTAATTGTCCAGAATTCTTGAATAATTGTTCAGAATTTGAAGAATCGAAAGATTTCCAGATTAATATTTGAAGAAATCCGAAAACAACTGATGAAGATATGAAGATATGAAGATGAATCTGGAAACAAGGATGAAGATATGAAGATGTGAATGTAAATCTGGTAAAATTCCAGATTTTGAAAAAGAGAGAAGAACGAAATTACCAGAAATTTTTTGAATATGGCTCTGGTACCATATTAGAACTTGAATATGATCATGAACACAAAGAAATTCATTCTATTGATTTAACAAAGGATTACAGTATGAAGATACAAAGAGAGAGAGATTAGTAATTGATTTCTGAAATTGTAAAACCCATCTTACAAATAATGGAAAGCCTACTCTATTTATAGAAAGAAATCCAACGGCTACTAACTATCCTTGACCAATCTTGACTTCTGATAGAGGACTTTGATTGTTGACCACTTGAAGCCTTCCTTCTTGACAACATTAGTAACACTCTATTTGGTTCAAGTAACTTGGTAGGGAAAGGAAAAGAAAACACAAGAGAAAACAATTTTCCGTTGTTTGGTTACTAGAAAAAATGAAAAGAAAATAGGAGAGAAAATCTAATATTAATTTGAGCCAGTACACTTTCCTCACCATTTGGTAAGAGAAGTGTGGGAAAAGAAAAATAGTTCCTTGTATTTCCTTTTACAAACGTATCCCGATGGTATTTCTCCATCAAAAAACTCGAATCCGTTGGAGGTAGTTAATCATAAACCGAAGAAGTAGAAAGGTCGCCAAACGAGCTGTACATAGAAATCGATCTCATACATTTGTCGACTTGTTTGTATACAGTTTGTAGCAATTTGAAATGTTATGTTTGTTTTGAAATTTAAATTTTGTGTTGTTTGGAGATTCAACAAAACTGCTTGATAGATTTTGGAACTCTTGTTTGTTTATCTTGTCTATATATGTTTTGGTTATCGGAAAAATCTATGTTATACCCGGTGTGTTGGTCCTAGTGCCTTCATCATCACACATTTGTGTTGGGATAGGTGGTTTTTATCACCCATCACCTATGTAAAAACCACCCACCCCAACACAAATGTGTGGTGATGAGGACACCAGCTCCAATAGACGGGGTGTAGCATAAAATTACCCTTGGTTATCCTATGTGACATGCCAATTGTAGTTTGTGAATGTCAGCATCGGTCATTCTAAGGAGGTCCTGATAATCGGAATTGCTGGACTATAGCCTCTATGTATGTAGTGGGGGCTGATAAGCCTGAAATCTTTGGCCCAATAAATAGGCCCATGCGAGCAACTAAACAACCTATTTGGGCCGCTGATTACCAAATGTGATATTATTATATTTAGGTCTTTAGTTTATTTGTAAAGTAATTTTTATTGCAGGTTAAATGGATAAGTATTAATGGGTAGTTTTAGAATTTGAAATTATCTGACTAGTTATTCCTAATTATTAGGAATATGTATGTTAAATTGCTGAACGTGAATCAAGAAGGGCAGAGTAGTTGTTCATGGTTTTATATAGTCTTTTCCCTCTCTCCAGAATATTCTGGAGTGTTTTCTTCTACTCTTAAGTGAAGATATTTTTGATCGTATCAATTGGTGCTCTCGTCCAGGGTGATGATACGAAGAACGCAAGAACAAGTACAGTCGGAAAAAACAACATTGGAGGAGAGTGGAGACTGTCGCCTCTTTGGTGGAGGAACTTCGGGCTTTTCATAATCAATACGCAACTGACCAAACGATTTCCATTCAAAGGCATGAATCTGTGACAGCAGCCGTTGCTGCACTTCAATTGCAAGGCTCTCACCAACCCCAAGCAGAACCACAACCATCACTACCAAATCCATCACTACCAAATCCATCACTACCAAATTTACATCAAAACACATCACCCCTAAATCAACCCCATATGTACGACCCTGGCCCTTCTATTCCAATGGGGCTTTCTATTAATTTCCAACTTGAGAAAGGACGCACTTGTCCGACTTGTATAACACATTTTTGAAAATGATTCCCTTTTGCCTTTAGTTTAGCATAATACTATGATAGATCAGGGGTATTACTTTTTGTATCTATCTCTTTCACGCACTAAGGCGTACTGTATATGGATCCAACATACAGTTGTATGAAAGAGATAGACACAGAAGTACACCTTGGAGTAACACTCCTGGTGTACCATAGAATTTCCCGTTTAGTTTAAGATTTTTTTAGTAGGTAGCGACAAGGCTAGTGGAATAGCAAGATTTGCATGATTAGCTTAAACATTTTTTTGGGGTAGACTTGGAATCAGAAGTCCTATTTTTCCCAACCAAATAAGCACTTTTGCAAAGTTCACATTCCCGCAGTCAAAACAAGACTTACAATATGCATCTAAGTTGTTTATAAAGTCATTGGATCATAAATGATGATACCATCATTTTATTTTAGGACATCATCAGATTCAATTGGTCATTTATTCTATTTGGCACTATCCATTTGAGTGACATGAATTAAACGGGTAGATCTCATTTTTGGTCCCGTAAGTGGTCCAGAGTACACAATTGGCCCCTAGCTTTATGAAAGTCTCACATTTAGTCCCATAAGTTATAAAAAGTCTCAATGCTGGTCCAAAACCAATTTTCGTCTGTTGACTAACGGTCAACTCCATTAGTCAGCATTTTGACTTACTTTTTTTTGGGAGAATTTGTGTTTTATTGACGTGTGATATTCAATAAAAACATCTTGAATATAATACATGTATGAGTGCATTTACGCGTCAAATCTCCCCAAATAAGTCGGTCAAAATGTTGACTAGCGTAGTTGACCGTTAGTCAACAGACGAAAATTGGCTTTGGGACCAACATTGAGACTTTTTATAACTTATGGGACTAAATGTGAGACTTTCATAAAGCGCGGGGCTAAATGTGTACTCTGGACCACTTACAGGACCAAAGAGATTAACCCGAATTAAACCAACAGAAAGGAAGAAAAAATAATGAAATTTATTTATTGTACTGACATAGGACAGTTTGGACGTAGGCAATAACTGAATTATGTGCTTTATTTCATATCACCCACTTTGATATCACCTGATTGTGTATATGAATTATTGGATTTGTAAATGACAATATCATAAAGTGAAATGAAGACGTCATCATATATCATCCAACAATTTACAACTCACTTGGCACTACAGCAAAAAGTACTACTAGTGATCAAATTTGAAGTGACAATATAAAATTGTCACTAGATATATATAATGAGTGATAATAATTTTTGCTTTGTCATAATAAAGAGTTTTAGTGACAAAAGTTTCTTTAGAGTTGCCACTATTAACAATTAGTGACACATGTATAGTGACAATTTAGTAGCGGCACAAATAGAGTGATAAGTATAATTGTTGTCACTAAATAATTGTCACTAAAGACATGTCACTAATAGTCAATAGTGACAATAATTTTCTTATCACAATTATCAAGAATGACAACTTCTATACAAATCTTGTCGAGATCTTTCTCCCAACCAACACCATTCTCAAGATTAGTCCATTGCTCGCTCCTATCGCATTTGTTATCTTGATTGGCTTTGTGTAGAATTTTTAGTTATATGTTATGTAAAGCTATTTTTACATTTGATGATTTTGTTAAAATTTGATTAAGTATGATAATTTATATTTATTATATTCATATTTTTTTTTAATACAAAGAAAAGGGGGGACCCTAACGAACTAGCCCGATAAACTTTGGGTAGTAGTCATTCATCTTAGCCAAGTAAGGCCATTATGATCTTGTTCCAGACTATTCCAAAGATTCGGACTCGAGGATTGTACAAAATGGAGGGTATGTGTGAACCCCTCTTTGGCGAGATTATTCACCACTCAATTGGCCTCTCTCAAAATATGCACAATCTTTACATGTCAGTCCAACTGTAGTTGATGCCTGATCTTCTCGACAAGCTAGATATGATGATGTGAGGTAGTGCCCTCGTGAATAATTGTAATAGCTTCTCTACTATTTGCTTGATGTATCACCTCTCATAAGTGTAGGGAATATGCCCTCGATGCCAACGATGAGTTAGAATATGAGGCATGAGTTTATATTATGCAACCTCTAATTAATATAAAGGCAATAATATGTTGTCCGTATAATTCTTGATGGCATCTATAAAGTCTTAAATGAACAACTAGTCCATGTGTGTCAAGTCAAACCTTCGCACTCCTTATAGTAGTTAAGGAGATGGGCACTGGAAGGGTTAGATACTTGATCACTTATATGGTTCGCAAGTCGGAGAATCTCAATTGGTCATTGAGATTCGTAAGGACTTGTATGACACATGCTCTGACAAAGGAGTGCCAGTCGAACACTATAGGATAGTGCGAGTTTGTGTCATAGATACATTGATGGGATTAGTGTATTCGAACATGGTTCGTAGTAATCCGATCACATGGGTTTTTACTCAGTGACTGTCAATGATTGGATTACTAATTATAAAGGTATGCGTGAGCCTTATACCTGAGGAGTTACGGTCACAGAGTGCTTGTGACGTTGGATTCTGTCATTAGAGAAGTTAGGCCCAATTCACCCTTTGAAAGGTAGGGTCGACCTCGAAATGCGTTCCAATGGGCAAGTAGCATGTGAGGTGATTGCCAAGAAAGGAATTCACTGTCTCGAAAGTATCATAGGTAAATGAGATTGAAAGTCTCTGGCCAGAGCTGATGAACTAACTCGTGTTTAGTAATCTCATATTACTATGATTCTTAAGCATAACATCGAGTCCTGTGAGTTTGACATATTCCATGACTCTCACTCGATCGGGATACGTCAGTGAAGGGCTTTTACTCATACGATATTCATAATCTAGAGGTTCGTAATGACATAGTCATTTCGTACTCGGTTGAGTTATGATGTGGGGCCACGGTTCTGGCTAGGTATCACCCACATCCTTTGGTATCCTCCCATTGCAAATCAAGACGAACCTAGAGAGTCGCACTATAAAGGAATAGACGGGGAAATCAAGTGTTGTATTTGGAGGGTGTTTTGGTAATTTGTCCTTTGCAAGGACGAATTAATTAATTGGATAAATTAATTTAAATGGTTGTTTAATTGGATTAAACAATGACAAATTAAATTAATTAGTTTGAATATTTAATTGACTAGATTAATTAAATATTTAAACTAGAATAATAATTAATTATTTAATTAATTAATTAATATTGATTTAATCAATATATATTTAATTGGATTATATATTGATTGATTAAATTAATTGGACTAAGTTGACTGGGTCAACATTGCCCAATTAATTGTCCAATAGCCCATATGGGCGTGTGAACTAATGGGCTTAGTTGGAGGATTTATTTAATCCTCCAACACAAGCTAGAGAACACAGTTGAAAACATAACGTGAAATCCCTCTACCAGATATACAATACAGAGAAAAAAAAATTTATTGCTTCTCTCTCTCGCTAGCCGCCTATGGAGATGGAGTCGGAGATTTTTCGGAGTCAATTCCACCGTGTGATGATCTAAAGAAGGTATAATCGTTGGAGAAGATTGAAGATTCGCGAGGACCAAAATTGAATACGCGAAAAGGTAAGTTTTTCGTATTCATCTTTTTCTTATTAAAATCGACGAAAGCCACGAATTGATCTTGGTTTGGAAATCCGAATCTGTTTTTATTTTCCGTTGCGCATGCCTAACAGGATTCTCAACAATAAGCATAGGTCCCTTGCCAGTTGAAGGCCTTGTAAAAAAGCTGCCAGCTCAGCTTCAAAAGGCGTAGCAATGCCCATGCAACCGCTGAATCCCCAGATCCAGTGACCGTGGTGACCCAGATAACTCCTCCAAAACTCACCTTGTTGGCTTGGAGTTCTGTTCCCTGATGCACAACAACATCCACATTTATTTTTAATGTACCTGGCTCAGGTGGTAATCACCTACGCGAATGGGTATACCATGACCGTCAATTTTATTTCCGTCAATTCCATTGCCGTCCATTCCAGTTCCGTCCACTACATTGCAAGTAAGCCGAGAGGCTTACTCGACGCGATGTCGAATAATATCAATATCTTCTGAAATCATCTGTTTTTCATGCACAATATCATTGCAAACCTACCATAGAAAATTCATAGTTTCAGTAATCTCATTTTATGTTTACAACTATTATTGTTAGTTAATTGAAATTAATTACAATTGAAAAAATTTTTACAAGAAATTATTGGAAATGTTTGTTGTAATTTCTAATTAAGCGTTTAGGAACAAAATCATTTGTTGCTGAATAAGATATTTTTTAAATATTTCAAACATATTGCCGTCAAAATTTCCAACCAATATTTTGCAAGCTAAAGATTAGGAACAAAATCATTCCTCCAAATCAGGAACAAAGGCTTTTGTAGGTAATATCTGTTACCGATCGGCAACTAAATTATTTGTAGGTAAATGTTGTTGCCAAATTTGTCAACAAAACAGTTCCTTCCTAAAAATTACTTATAAGCCATATACGAACAAAACTTGTTTGTTGCCAACTTTATTGCTAATGTAAATTACCAACAAATATGTCTTTTCCAAGGCTTTTCTTCCTTCTTAAATGAGTTTTTTCTAGTAGTGTAACTTAAATAATGCACACTAGTTCTTTTACTTGTGGTCAACTTCGAGTCAACCCCAGAGCCTATTACAATAGAATTAATATCTGGGCCTATTAAAGCAGATTTATAACTTAGACCCAACTTAGCATATTTTAAATTAAATTGGTCATGATGCACCAAGTTGAAAATTGTCGGCCCAACCTCTGTATGGGCTTCAACACCTACATCAAGTAACAGTATTTCATTTATTTTTGGACCTTCCAATATTTTTTCTTCCGCACCAAAATGTGAGTTCCTAACATAAGTACCAAGTTGAAAATTGTCGGCCCAACCCCTGTATGGGCTTCAACACCTACATCAAATATAGTATTTCATTTATTTTTTGACCTTCCAATATTTTTTCTTCCGCACCGAAATGTGAGTTCCTAACATAAGTAGGGGAAGTTTCCTCATTTTCCAAATATTATGCTTTATTTATATATATACACAGCGTAATTGTGAAGGTAGGAAATTTCCTTTTGCCAAGTATTATGTAATTTAGCTTAGCTGCTTTAATTTTGCTTTTATATTTTATATTTTATATTATATATATATATATATTATAAATATATAATGTGTGTGTGTGACCTGCGTAATTATGAAGCTAAGCAGCATCCTAGGTGATTTCTCGGGAAAATCACTTTTATTGCAATTAGTGAACGTTACATGATATAATTTTATTTTTTTTTTTGTTAAAATATAAATTTCAAGCACGATAACCGTTTTGTACCCCGTAAGGAGACTTGTCCGAAATTGTTGGGAACTTTCTTTTTCCGACAAAGAAAAATGGAATTAAAAAACAGAAAAACATGAGGACATTTTGGTCGGAAAGAATAACTGATATTTAACAGAACAACTGTAATATTACAAACAGTTAAATCCGACAGTTAAATAATTATTAGTTTATTACAAACAGCTCCAACACTTGCTGTACACATAGAAAGAATGTGATTCTTGTTAAATATTACAGTTGTTCTGTTAAATATCAGTTATTGTTTCCGACCAAAATGTCCCCATGTTTTTCTGTTTTTTAATTCCATTTTTCTTTGTCGGAAAAAGAAAGTTCCCAACAATTTCGGACAAGTCTCCTTACGGACGGTTATCGTGCTTGAAATTTATATTTTAACAAAAACAAAATATATATATTTATATCATGTTACGTACACTAATTGCAATAAAAGTGATTTTCCCGAGAAATTACCTAGGATGCTGCTTAGCTTCATAATTACGCAGGTTTATATATTTATAATATATATATATATAAAATATAAAATATAAAAGCAAAATTAAAGCAGCTAAGCTAAATTACATAATACTTGGCAAAAGGAAATTTCCTAGCTTCACAATTACGCTGTGTATATATATAAATAAAGCATAATATTTGAAAAATGAGGAAACTTCCCCGACTTATGTTAGGAACTCACATTTCGGCGCGGAAGAAAAAATATTGGAAGGTCCAAAAATAAATGAAATACTATATTTGATGTAGGTGTTGAAGCCCATACAGCGGTTGGGCCGACAATTTTCAACTTGGTACTTATGTTAGGAACTCACATTTTGGTGAAAATATGTGTAGTGTGTGAAAAATGTGTGGTGTGTGTGTGAAAATATGTTTAGTGTGTGTAAAATGTGTGATGTGTGTGTGAAAATGTGTAGTGTGTGTAAAATGTGTGATGTGTGTGTGAAAATATATGTAGTGTGTGTAAAATATGTGATGTGTGTGTGAAAATATGTGTAGTGTGTGTGAAAATGTGTGATGTGTGTGTGAAAATATGTGTAGTGTGTGTAAAATATGTGATGTGTGTGTGAAAATATGTGTAGTGTGTGTGAAAATGTGTGTAGTGTGTGTAAAATATGTGATGTGTGTGATATGTGTAGTGTGTGTGAAATATGTGTAGTGTGTGTAAAATGTGTGATGTGTGTATGAAAATATGTGTAGTGTGTGTAAAATATGTGTAGTGTGTGTAAAATGTGTAGTGTGTGTGAAAATATGTGTAGTGTGTGTAAAATATGTGATGTATGTGTGAAAATATGTGTAGTGTGTGAAAATATGTGTAGTGTGTGTTAAAATATGTGTAGTGTGTGTAAAATATGTGTTGTGTGTGTAAAAAGTGTATTGTGTATGTGTCAAAAATGTTTAGTATGTGTAAAAAGTGTGTTGTGTGTGTAAAAAATATATTATGTGTGTAGAAAGTATGTATAAATGTGTGATAAACTCTATTTGACTTGATTCTATTTTGGGTCTACTTTGGGTTCAAGTTGAGTCCATTCTGGGTCCTGGTTGAGTCCAAATTGGGTCTACTCTGTGTCCTTATATAAAACTTAGTTGGACCCAACCGAACCCAACTGAACTCGGACCCAACCCATATTGAACCCATGAACTTGGACCCATCATGGACCCAACCCATCATGAACCCAACCCATTTGGACACGACCCAAACCCGACCCGACCCACCCATTTGTCACCCCTAATTGAGATAGAAGATGTCTCATTTTGGGAGTATGGGAAATGAAATGTGCTTTCCATATTGGAGACGAAAAACGACGTTTTTGAAAAAAAATCAAACAAAGCCTTACCCATTATTAATATGAGAAGTATTATGAATTATTACACTTATCACGTGATTATGTAAAGTTTGAAGATTGTGATATTATGATGTGAAGCCCATTTTAATTGATGTCAGTTGTCGTTGTCATTGTCATCTACCTATACTATTGAGAATTAAAGTTTTGATGGCCATGAAAAATTCTTTTTTAGATGAATCAATGTCCATACAACATGTGACTGTTATAATGTGACCTTGTATGTTTAATTGAAGTGATTTAATGACAATGCTATAGTTTATAAATGGGTGAATGACATGCACCACCTGTCACTTTAGTATTAATTACTAAATCCACACCTGACTTTTGGTCAATTACAATAAGACCTCTTCAAGGGGTTTATTTGTAAAGTTTTTTTTTTGGGGGGGGGGGGGGGGTTTAAAATTGTAAGAATTTCTAAATATATAGTGTGTAATTGTTATAATATCTTAAGATAAGAACTTTATACAATTTTGAAAAGGTCAGGAGGTTTTCTGTAATTTTGGACTAAAGTGAGGGGGTGTACATGTATTTTTCTCTTATAAAATTTGATATGTGAAGTTTTATTTTCCTATATTTTGACTTTTAATCAAGTTAATTAGTTTTATTATTATCTCTCTTTTTTCGTTTTTTTTTACATAAAAAAAATAAATGTTGGGTTGATTAATTAATATCAGTTCAAATAATTAACAGACAATATATATATATATATATATATATATATATATATATCAAATCTAAAGGGCATTTTAGTAAATTGATTAAGACAAATGTTAAAGTGTAGTGCATTTGTCATTTTTTGGAGTGCTAATATTAAATTGATTATTTCTAACCAAATTAATTTGTGAACAAATGACAATATATGTGGCATTGAAAGTAATAGCTTGAGAAATACTTTTCATATAATTATAGTTTGGGATTTTTTTTTTAAGAGTGATATTTTGGGGAAAAAAAAATTATATCCTAAAGAAAAATGCTATATACCATCAAATTTATACTACCATTTTTTCACCTCCACTTAATTTTAAAAAAATGAATGTATTAAATCATTTAAAGTCAATCAATTGCAATAATCGGGAAAATTACAGTTTTCGTCCCTGAAGTTGTAGCCAAAAACACATTTGGTCCCTCATGTTTCAGCCTCAACACATTTGGTCCCTCAACTTACAAATTTTGAACAAATGTGGTCCCTGCCGTCAATTTACCGTTAGAACTAACGGAATTTGCACTGTTCATCATCTTCTCCAACTAACCCAACCCTAAAATCCGATTTCAAACTTTAAATTATGATATCTCACTCATTTCAAGTCCATTTTTAACGAATCTTATATGGTTAGAATCGTCTCAACGAGTAGAATCCATCCACGTAAGTTTTGTCCCAAAATAGGCTGATTCAAAAAATGGATTTTTTCGGATTTGTGCGGTTCGGGTCAATAGAATCAGCATATTTTGGGACAAAACTTACATGGATGGATTCTACTCGTTGAGACGATTCTAACTGTATAAGATTCGTTAAAAATTGACTTGAAATGAGTGAGATATCATAATTTAAAGTTTGAAATCGGATTTTAGAGTTGGGGAAGATGATGAACAGTGCGGATTCCGTTAGTTCTAACGGTAAATTGACGGCAGGGACCACATTTGTTCAAAATTTGTAAGTTGAGGGACCAAATGTGTTGAGGCTGAAACATGAGGGACCAAATGTGTTTTTGGCTTCAATTTCAGGGACAAAAAGTGTAATTTTCCCGCAATAATCGAAGTAAATGTAGTTTTGTGTGGCACTGTTATGAACCCCACACGCTTCTATATATGGACCCAATCATTCTCCACAAATAGTTAGTGTACGATTTCCTTCTTTTTTTTTTAACATTATTGATTAAATTAGGAATTCTGTACTTAAAAAGGGTAAGTAAAAAAGTGTGAATCTTATCATATAGATTTGATTTGGATTTTGTTTATTGGTTTTAATATTGTAGCTGGATTCTTGTTGCAGATATTGTTCTTGCAGAAAGGAGGTAAAAAGCGTGGTTTCTCTTTAGATTCTTTTCACTTATTTATTCAAAATATTCTTACTGATTGGTCTGATTCTTTTGCAGATTTTGAAGAAAATATTATGTTTGTGACCTAATTTAATTTATTTATTTTTGTGTGTTTTAGTTATTATTTCTTTTACTTTTTTCCTTGTTCAGTTTTAATCAGCTCTCAAGATCTGCCAGATTCTTAAGACCTAAAAATGGAGGAAGTAGAAAAAATTATAAGTGATATTAATTAGATGCTAAATTGATTTTAGCAATAATTACGGACTTACCCCCAGTAATAATAATAAAAAAACCCTCATGTTTTTAAGTTCACCAATACAGGAGCCTAATTGCAAGGTTTTCAAGGGGTCATTCTATGCCACGTACACCAGGACCAATGGTCCTGGTGTGGTACCGGTGTGGCATACTATGTTCCCCTATTTAGGGGATTCAATGGTGTATGTCACACTAGGACCATTGGTACCGGTGTGATATAAAATTTTCCGTTTTTAAGGGTTAAATTGTAAAAAACTTAAATACAGATGTAATTGTAAGAAGTGCCTTGCATTAGGGGTCTTCATTTAATTTTAAGAAATATGAGAGAGTTGTTGGGTATTTACATATTATGTGAGGGGAGATTTATGTATATTTCCATTGATTTTAAACCTTGAAGGATATCTTATTTAATACCTTTGTGCAGATCAATCACAAATTTGAATTGATGACAAGAGGAAGGCTTTCGATAGAGGAACTTGAATTGTCAAAGAGGTGAGATATAATATATATATATATATATATATATACACACACACACATATGCGCATTATTAGGTAATTTTGGCTGTGTTTGATTATGTTTTGAAGTGTTTTTTTTTTTTGTTGAGATTACTCGGTAATTTTCCGCGAGTTGTGCGTGCCTTTTTTTTTTTTTCGTGAGATGGATTTGGTTTTATTTTGCAAATTAAGTATTTCAATTCTTTTCCGTGGGAATAAGTCCAATTTACCTGTTTCTAAATGTATTTGAGTGATTTTGCGGTGAAATTGTTTAATTTTATTTCCAGTTTGGGACGAAAAGGTTACCAATTCAATCATATGAGGGTGTGGGGGAAAATTGCATTTCCCCCCATAATTTTGCCAGATTTCAATTTTTGTCTCATTCATTACAAAATCTCATATTCAGTGCCTTAACTTTCAAAATATATCATATTTAGTCCTGATCAAATTTTTTATCCAACATTTAATGGCCAAAGTCAAATTCTCCATTAGTCAACATTTTTTTACTATTTTTTCGGGGAGAATCTATGCATAATTCGACTCACACACATGAATTATTTTCAATATCACGTGCCACTCACGCATGAATTCTCCCAAAAAAAGGGTTCAAAATGTTGACTAACGGACATTGAACTTTGACCATTAAATTTTGGACGGAAAATATGGTTAGGACTGAATGTGAGACATTTTCAACGTTATGGGACTAAATGTGAGATTTTGTAATGAATGAGACCAAAATTGAAAAGAGGCAAAGTGCTGATTGAAAAATGTAATTTTTCCCAAGGGTGTGTTTGGATTGAGGGGCTTGGAGAAAAGATTTCAAATGACTCCAATTTAGTGATTGAGAAAATAGCTCAAAATGGCCATCATGGATTTGAATTCACTACAACTTAAAATCATCCAAACAAACGCGATGGATTTCCTGATAAATTTGACATCCATGATTTTCAATTCCCCAATCCAAAAATACCTTAAATTTGTTTGAAAAAGTTGTGTTGATAGAAGCCAAAACATAACTATGCATAGCCTTTTTTCTCTAAGGTATTTATCATTCATATCACCCTCTAATTATGTTGGTATTGGTAGTGGATCACAGTTAAAGATTGATGCTTAGGTTTATTGAATAATTTAAAGATTTGATTTGCTCTTCTGCTGATAGCTATAACTTCTAGCACAGTAGCCGTAGCTCGATCGTACAATTTGTTCAGAACTAAGTCACAAGTTTGATTCCAAAAGGATCACTTGCTTTGAGGGGATTGTTTGCCTATAGCAATTACCCTTGTGGCAAGCTACAATCAAACCCCTACGCTTGAACTGCTCTATGATTTGTACAAATACATTGAATATCAATTTTTTTTGTAGTTTGATCAAACATGGGAATCTGGCAACATCAGCTCGGAGGAGCATGAAACTAGTGTTTAGAAACGGGATTTCTCGAACAATCTTGACTGGGGAGGAAATAAAAGGAGAAAATAATGCTCCTATCGAAGTGGCTCTTGTTGATGATTCGACTGGAAGCGTTGTAGACGTCGGAAGAGAATCTTCTTTGATTGTGGAGATAGTTCTTGTTAACGGAGAGTTTGATGCTTCAGAAGGGGATGATTGGACAGTTGAAGGGAATATTGTCCCCGAAATGGAAGGAAAAAAGCCACTTCTTCCAGGAAACATATGCGTAAAATTACAAAGAGGCGTCGGTGTTGTGGACAACATCAAACTCAGTCATCATATGAGCAGATTAAAGCCTCGAATGTTCAGATTAGGTGCAAGAGCTGTCCATACATTTGATCGTGCTCGTGTAAAGGAGGGAAAGACAAATCTCTTTACTGTCAAGGATTACCGCAACAAATGTAAGTCATACACCCTCACTTATCGGGTATCAGGTACTCTCTCTCATTATTGTCTAAAATGGGATGAAAACAAGGGATACCTGTAGGCATAGACCACCACTTATTGGGTAATTATTACGAGTCTTTAAGGTTTCGCAAATTACCCAAGACACCCTCTGGGAGATTGGGTGGGACCAAGGATGGATTTACGGGGGTCCTGGGGGGCCGGGAATTGAAATTTTTTGTACTAGGTTTATGTAATTATATGATATGGCCTCCCAAGAATATATAATATATCGTGTATGTACAAACCAATTGAAAGGGTTGGAGCGGTTGGTGAAAGGCACATGTTAAGGCTTTGCAGTAGGCGACTTGGGATCGAATCCCTTATAGGTAAATGAACTTTTTATTTTTTCAAAGACCCACTTCTTAGTTATAATAATTATAAATTGTTTTAAATTAAAAGCACCATTCTCGGTCACTACGTGTAAGTTTTGGTTTTATATTTAATTTGTTTAATTAAAAAGGAGACTACCATAAAAAAAATATAAAATTATTAACAACTTTAATTTTCTTTTTGAACTTCTATTCTACACTTATTAGAATTAGTAACAATTTTTTTTTCCTTTTGAATTAGTCTTCTAAACTTATTAGGATTAGAATTAACAAACATTTTTCCTAGAACTTATATAAGTTGACAAGAAAATATACAAGACATTAAGAAATCTAAAGACAAGAAAGGTTGATTATCATTCAAATAATTAGAGTTTATCCACCACAAGGTACGAACCGATTCTATTATATTGCTTTATAATGTTTTGAAAAAGTGTAATAATATTATTGAAATTTTTCGGTTGATTGATGTGTATTAGAATTTAATATATATTTATGTGTATTCACTTATTCAATCATATAATAAATAGGTAATCGAAGTATGGGAAAATCTACTACAATTGATGCATTTTTTAAAAGGATGAATGATGAATACCTTGCAGATTATTTGATTTCTTACATAGAGAGAAGAATCTAGAAAACTGATACAGAGTATATCATAGATGAATTTTATGACATGAAAGAATGTCGTGTACAACTTCGATAATTTTTTTCAGGAATTACTTATATTTTCTGAAACTACTAAATTTATTAAAAGTTAGTTTTATTTGCTTCTTTATTACACGCTTTCTATTAAAATAAAGTAAGTTTGGCTATATACTATATTTAAATATTAAATAATTTTTTTTTGTTAATTCATTCAAACAATTTTTTTTTGTTGTTAATGGTACTTCGGCCCCCCAACCATAAACTCCTGGATCCGTCCCTGGGTGGGACTACTCGGAAAATAGGTTTGCAAATTGTAATATGCTATTATTGACATGGGGGAAATTATAATTTGTTTTTATTGATAGGGGACGAAAGTATATTATGTTTTTATTGATGAGGGAAGTTATGACAATTTCTCAAGTCTCAATGTATATTTTTCGTAATTAGGATCGGTCCAATTCGGACACCGGGTGTCTATTTAATTTACCTTAAAAACAAATTTGAAGAACAAATTTATAATATTTTGGTTTCTGATCTTCAGATAAAAGGAAGCATGCGAACCCATCTCCATCTGACGAAGTATGGCGACTAGTCAATATAGGGAAAGAGGGTGCCATTCACAAACGTCTCAAATCTCAAAATATTTTTACGGTGCAGGATTTCCTAATCCAACTCCGAAATAATCATGAAGAACTCAAAAGTGTAAATTGTTCTCTTTCGACTTGCTTTTGATTATTTATTCAAATATGGAATACAATATATGTTCGAATTTCGTTTTTTTTTTTTTTAGTTGCGCAGGCTATTGTTCAATTGAGTGGAAAAAAGTGGGAGGACTTAGTCAGCAACGCTGAAGCATGCACGGGAATGTACTGTTACATCAATCGTCAGAAGAATACGGGCGTAGTTTTCAACATTATCATTCGTGGACTGTATTCGGAAAACCAGTATTTCACAAGTACTATGTTGTCTGAAAACCACAAGGCATACTTCATACAAACCAAATTCTTCTGACTTTTGTTCCTTTTCTAGCAATGTTGAGCAATTTTAGCCTTTTCTAGCAAAAAAAAATAAAAAAATCTTAAAATTCAGAATTGATCTTGATGACAGGCTGATGCGCAAGAGCTATTAGAATCTGCTTATAAACAATGGGAGAATACAGACTACTTTGATAATGAGAATTCTCTTCGCCAACACTTAACCAATTCCCTCCAGCCACGCTTCACCGGTATGTCCTAAAGTCTTAGGAAAAAACTTTCAATTATTTTCCGTAGATATGCTTTAATCTGATTTACTGGATGCATTAATATTACGATAAAATGAATGCTTGCAAATAATTTTTATTAAAGTCTTTTCTATTAAACTGATAATAACAGTTAGATTTATATATATCTAATGCAATATTTATTTGGGAAAATTGCAAATTCAGTCCTGTAACTTTAGAAAACGACAAAATTGGTCTCGTATCTTGTTCAACTGGCAACATTGGTCCCGTAATTTTAAAAAGTCGCGATTTAAGGACATTTTCCAATTGGGAACCCTAATTTCGCCAGAAGTACCAATTAACATTGGGGGTTTTGCAATTGCCGGCCAGATATGAACGCGTGGAGTATGACAGTGTTTTTTTTTTAACACATAGGATGCTAAATCAGATTTTTTTTGAGTGAAAGAAAGCAAATAATAAAATAAAACTAAGTCGATAATATCAAAAAAAAGGTCCTGTCATACTCCACGCGTGCAAATCTGGCCGGCAATTCAAAACCCCCAATTTTAATTGGCCATGTGATGAAATCAGGATTCCCAATTGAAAAATGTCCTTAAACCACGATTTTTTGAAAGTTACGGGTAGGCCTGTCAATCGGGTCTTATGAGCCGAGCTTAGGGTAGCTCAAGCTCAAACTCATCGGACTTGAATATTATAAGCTCAAACTCAGCTTACATTTTTTTTCCTCGGCTCGGGTCAAAATCAGGCTCACATTTTTTACGAGCTTCAAGCCTATCGGGCCGGCTCATTAGTTTTTCTCAAATAAAAAATGGCACCCAATAGAATCAAGTTAAGAGACCAATTTCAAATACTACATTAAATAAATGTTTATGCTAATGTGTGTATAATTTTCAAATTTTACTAATAGTCACAAAGTCTAATTATGAAAATTTAGAATCTTTATCAATGTATATGAGGTGACGTAAAATAATTGGTTGTTTTTTCAAAATCTCTTTAGACGAAAAATTTCTACTAACATATACATTTCATCGATTTCGTAAGCTTCAAGCTTAAAATTCTACAATGAGTTTTATATAAGTTAGCTTAAAAATAATTTTATTATATGAAACAAAGCATTAAATTAGAGAAAATAATAACTTCGGACTATTCGGGCTGAGCCTATCAAAACTCAAGTTCAGCTCACAAATTGCGCGGGTTCAATTTGTAAACTCAAACTCGGTCCGGCTCACATTCAATTAGGCTCGGCTCATGTTTAAGCGGGCCAAACAATCAGGCTTCGGTTAGGCCCGACTCAATTGACAGTCCTAGTTAAGGGACCAATTTTGCCAGTTGCACAAGATACGGCACCAATTTTGCCATACCCTAAAATTATAGGACCAAATTTGCAATCTTCCCTATTTATTTTTAGAAGGTACCATGCACACAGTGGAAACTTATAATTCTCTACAATTTTGTAAATTCTTAGAAATGTTTTTAACGTCCTACATGCATTTGTTTTGTGTCACCCCATAATATCATAATACGCCGCGATTTGATGTGAAACAGCACCTGCCAATATTGTCAATATTATCACTGATACCGCCACTTTGAACCATGATGGTATGTCTTAAATATTAAGTCGAAGAAAGTGGTTTCTAATTTATGCTCTTTATTTCTTACTTTATTCGAAACTCCTGAAATGATAGTTGAATCCAGCAATAGACATTCAAACTCATTGTTTAAGAGCTATAAGAGCTTGATGCCAGCCATCAATTCACCTAGCGAAGAAAATTTCGACTACTTTTGTGACGCTCCAGTGCAACTTAGTGCTCCTCCTCCTCCTCTCGATGAAACCTTCTTTTCGGGTTTAGACCTTGACATGTGGAATGCTGATGAACAAACGAATGCAAGTCCCTTTGTGCTTGTAGAATCTCATGGTCATAACATCAGTAAGGGATCAAAGTGGTGGACGAAACTGTTCTGTGTTTCAACATGGTTCTCGATCCAATTATCTCTTCGAGGTAATTGCAATCGAAAGAAGCAAAACGGTTGTTAAAAACCTGTTTATACACGGATAATTAGATTTAACTTGTTTCGAGGTTGAACACATAGTTAAGACGCTGCCAAGTCGAAGATTGTGAGCAGCAACATTTCGATAGTAATTTCGTATATTCATTTACTCAGTTTATATACAGATTGTAGCAATTCGAAACTTTATGGTGGACTTATTTATGGTAACTTGATTTGTTTTGTTTGAGGATTCGGGTTCCGAAGAAAACTGTTATAATAAGTTATATCTGTTAGTTGAGATGCAAACCTTTTTAACTTGTGGGTTGTCTACTTATTGCTTGGATGAAATCAGCAATATGTAATAAAACCAGATTTTTGTTTGGAGAACAGTTCATATTCTGCATTTTTGTTTTCACATTCACATCCAGCGGTGCTATTTTTCAAAAGAGTTCTTTTATGTAAATTAGAGTACTAAACAAGCATATAAATAGCTAATGCATCAATCAATAGTTAGAAATTTGCACAAAAATTATACACGAACCTTTTACGCTCTGTTTGGCTCAAGAATTTTTGTAAGAAAGCAATAACTTGGTCTCTTCACCCTTTGGAACTAATAATGTCAGATTAATTACATACCAATTGACTAGGAAGCAAAAAGTTGGTACTTTCGCTCAGATTAGAAAAGATGAACTTGGAGGTCCTCATTTCCAATACACAGTTGTTCCTCTAGTATTTTCTTTGCCGAACTGATAATACACTCTTGGCAACCATACAAATGAATTGAACGCAGCGTCTCTATTTCTCCAATCCCCGATGGGATCTCCTTCAAAGATTTCACTCCGTGAAGTTCAAGTCTCTCAAGAATGGGGAAGTGGATATTTTCTGCTCTCCGGCACACCAAATCAGTATGAAAGATTAGCAAGACTTTGAACCGAAGAAATTCCCCTTCGATTGGGTTCCATTCGGAACCTTCGAAGGCATCATGGACTTCAAGCACTTCAAGATTGGGTAAAGGAGCAATGTAAGTCATTTTCTCCCATGGAATTGCACACCAACTTAAATTCAATTTCTTCAGGGACTATGGGAAGGCGATGTTCTCCAAAGCAAATTTACGACACACAAAAGTTAGAGACTCAAGTTTATGTAGATTGGCAAGATTGAGAAGAGAATAGTATGACCAATCTACTTTTCCTTTGTAGTCATTGTAATAACAAATTCCTAGCTTTTTCATATTCGGAATTTTTTCAAGGACATCTTTGGTACACCTGAAATTTACTATGGTTGAAAGCGTCTGTAAGTTCTCCAAAATAGGAAAATATGTCTTCTCGATTATAGGATCAGGCAGAAAAGCTTGATGATGGATTATGATGTGCCTAAGTTGTGGCATCTCCCATATTTCAGATGGTAGAACCATTGAATACTCATATGGTATTTTCATAATTAAAGTTTGTAAGTTCCAAAGTAGTGTTATTGAAGGAGATAACGATTCCAAACGAATCCAAGTGAAAGAAAGGTACCACAATTTAGTGGGTTGCAGAAATTCTTGAGAGGACTCATCATAAACTGTATCCATTACCCTCACCAATCTTAATCTATTGAGCTGAGGATACATAATATTACAGGCGTCGCACACCAAAGGACTGGCGAGTGATGTTGCTGGCGAGCCCATAATGACCTCGGGGACAACTATCCTTCCTTGTGTGACTCTCTCACAACATATGAAGCACATAGCTTCTCCATCTTTTCTGCAAAAATCAATATGCTTAGCTTTTGAGACACGAAAAGGATGCTCTTTGTGAGATTCTCTTAAACATAGGTCCCTTAAAAGATCATGAATGCCACAGGTTCTGATTTTCCCAGTGTGCCCTCTTTCACGAATCAATATTAGATTTCTATCAATAAGATCTTTCCAGTAATCCTCCGCTACCTTTACCAATCTTTTAGCTCCTATTGGTCTTAGAAATCCCTCTGCTACCTGATTAGTCTGGAGACTCGCACCTTAAAATCTTCTGGAAATACTCCCATAGAGAGGAAACATGATTTAAGGTGAATAGGCAAGTGGTTGTAACTCAAGGATAATATCTTTAAGCAATGCTCATCATTTCCTGAACTAGCAAGTGAGTTTACATTTTCTGCAACAAATTCCCAGTATTCTCGTGTCATGTCGGAAGTTGATAAGTCCTACGTACTGGGGGACTAAATGATATGTCAAAAATTTATCTTTGATTATTCAATATATAAAATAGTAATATTTTATAGTTATAAAGTATAAAAACCCACTAGACCCCGTGTCCAGCATATGGGTCAGGTTACAACCCGATCCGTTTCACCGAACCGGGAACCTAAACAAAAAGGTCCAATAAACATCCACCATGTGTTCAAGCCCCCAGATGTCACATCAGAAATAGTAGCCGACCTTACTAGTATAAATACCTCCTCCAAATCATTTATAGAGGGGAGCAACACTAAATTCTCTCTCAATACTCTCTAGATTTGCTTTGCTTATATTATCTTAAACATATATACTATCTGGTATTTGGCCTTGTATTGTACGAAGCAAATACGTATACTTTAACACCTCTTCTTGAACTACGTATAGACTTGATCCTATTCGATTAGGTACGTAGGCAGCTTGACTTCGTTAAGTCTAGTCTATTATCTATTTGACAGTTATCTTGGTTCGACCCATTTGGGTCGTCGATTTAGTTCAAATTAACCCAACGATAATCGGGCTAAATCAAAACTGTACCATGAGGATGAGTATAATTGTTGCACACATGCCAGTAATCACCTTGATAATAGTTGCACCGTTTGCAAATATCTGTTGAGGTCTATCATGTGCTAAATATTATATTTGATAGTAAGGGGTGCAAATCACGTATTGTTTTATGTTATACCCAGTGAAGCAATAGGTGTTTCGGTGTATGATAAATTGTTTTGTATTATGATAATTATCTAATTTTTTTAGAAAAATGAAATATAAAATGAAATAATGAGATGCATATCCTATATTGAGTTGTCAAAGATATCTACTAGGTGTAGCATCTAATCTAACATACCTTAAAAGCGCTAATTTTTTATTGTGACTTGTTGACCCCCTGAGGCCTCCACCACGAGGGTAATTGTTGTGGGGCAAAAATAAATCAAACTCCATCTCGGGTTCAATACCAAGAATTCTTCCCAGTCTTCTAGCTATGAACACCTGAAACAAATTGAAACAAAAATACGAAGATCTCTTCTCTCCAATACTTAAGTCAGTAATCGCTTCTTTTTCCACGAAAGTGGAACTTTAATGTATATTGTAGGGAAAATTTCACTTTTAGTCTCATAACTTAGGCTTTTTTTCAATTTTGGTCCCATTGTTTACGAGTTTATCACATTGTATCCCATAATTTGTATTTTTTTCTCAATTTTGGTCCCATCCGTCATTTTCCGTTAATTTCTAACGGAGAAGCCACGTGTCAGTTAGTGGTCACTGTTCATCGTCACTGTTCATATTGGTCACTGTTCAAATTAAAGAAAAAAAATAGTTTTTTATATTGTCACTGTTCATCGTCTTCACAGACGATGAACAGTGACTTTTAAATTTTTTTTTAAGGTTTGACTAACGGAGAACAAGTCAACTCCGTTAATTTTGGACGGAAATTGTTAATGGGACCAAAATTGATAAAAATTGCAAATTATGGGATATGATATGATAAACTGTAAATAATGGGATTAAAATTGAAAAAAGTCTAAATTATAGGACCAAAAATGAAATTTTCCCGTATATTGTATAATGTAAAAGATGCATTTTTGTAACAGCTACTTACAAAATCATTTTAAACTTGAATTATTACGTCGCTTGTAAGAGGGCTTAGAATAGCATAATTGGTTTGTTACCAATGGACTGAATTTGGGCCAAGTTTCATGCCGACACAAGCTTGGCTCACTGGCTAAACCCCAATTATAACCGACTCTCTAACATTATTAATAAATGGTCCGGATCACTCAACCTTCTCAGCCCAGCATCAAAGTTTTGTGAGGCTTATCTATTCGATTATGCCGGCATAGATCGTACGGTCCAAAAATATGAAAATCTACCAACATCACCTTGTATTGTGAATATCTACGAATAGATAAAATGTTGGATATTATCATTGTATCACTATTATAATCTTTAGGGTTATATCAATTCAACACATTCAACACAATTACTTTTTGGATTAATACTTGTCATGGCTCGGGCCCATGAGCCCGTGGTGGGGCATGGGGCTTCACAATTTTGACCAAAGCCTATAAGGAGTTCAAGTTTTCAATATTTTTTCCATGTGGGACATGGACTTCACAATCACCCCACTTTCAAAACATGACGTATTCCAGGATCGGTTGTTAGGCGCCGGTACTCTATCGCTGGCTGTCACGTGCAAGAGGTGACTCTCATGCGCATAACACTTTACGACGCAGCCTCAAGAGGTGGCTCCTTCGCGCATAGCACTATGCGTCGCAGCCTCAAGAGGTGGCATCCACACGTGTAGCACTTAGCTCTCGGTATTCTAGTTGACAAGCGACTCAAATACCATTTTTCATGTCCCGAGCTCCCTTGCTTGTTGGACGCGAGAATTGCCTCCAAACCCATTGTATTTGTGTGCATCTCAAAATTAGGCTCTGAAACACTTGCCTAAAATGATAATCCAATGGATACACATGAGTTGATTGGCAATATATGGAGTTCAATTTTTCAATACTTTTTCCATGTGGGACACCGGACACGGAACTTCACAACACTTGTTTGTAGAATGTCGGAATGCAAGTCCCTTCGTGTTTGTAGAATGTCGGAATGTTCATATCAGTAGTCCGTACGGGATTAATGTGGTGGACAAAACTGTTGTGTGTATCAACATGGTTCCAAGAATTCGTATCAGTTCGAGGCAATCATAACCGTAAGAAACGGAAAGTTTGTTAAAAACATGTTTATACACAGACAATTAGATTATTTAAACTTGCTTTGAGATCGCACGCATACGCTAATAAAAGAGTTCCTTTATGTTTCACATTCTGCATTCTTGTTTTCACATTCACATCCAAGGGTGGTATTTTTCAAGGGTTCCTTTATGTAACTAGAGTCACTACTACAAAAATGACCTTTGGCAGCGGTTTTTTTGGGCCTATGGCAGCGGTTTTAACCGCTGTCAAAGGTACCGCTGGTATAGGGGTGGACCTATGACAGCGGTTACAAAACCGCTGTAATAGGTCTACCTATGACAGCGGTTTCCTGAACACCGCTGCGAAAAAACCAAAAAAATAAAAAAAAATTACGGACCTGTGGCAGCGGTTCTACAGAACCGCTGCCACAGGTGGACCTCTGGCAGCGGTTCTGGGAAAACCGCTGCCAAAGGTCTCACCTGTGGCAGCGGTTTTTGGGAGAACCGCTGCCAGAGGTCCACCTGTGGCAGCGGTTTTCCCAGAACCGCTGCCAGAGGTCTTACCTGTGGAAGCGGTTCTCCCAAAACCGCTTCCACAGGTGAGACCTTTGGCAGCGGTTTTCCCAGAACCGCTGCCAGAGGTGAGAACTGTAGCAGCGGTTCTGCAGAACCGCTGTTTTTTTTTCTGTTTTTTTTTTTAATTATTTATTGCGCTGTCATGATAGTGCCTGTAATATGCAATGATCCAATCAACAAATTTCAACTAACAACAAAACATATTCAACATAAGCAAACATCATCCCAAACTTCAATATTACCATCTTTAATCTCCAACAAAATATACAATTAACTAATTAAATTACTAATGACCTTACGAAATACAATAAATCAAATCTCAATTTATAGCAAGTCACAATGTACAAAAACTAAATTACCTAATTTCTAAGGAGCTGCTAAGAAAATGTAACGTGCAACTTCGCAGCGTACTTCATCAATTTGCTCATCAGTATAGAAGGATTGACAATCCTTAAAGTACTGCAAGATATATGTATATATATAGAGATTAATTGCAAAGTGAAATAACATTTCAATTACCTACCAATTAAGGTTTAATAATTTCAAAAGTAATAGAATTAAGTATATATATATATATAAGGATTATGTATACCGCTGTTGGGATTATAGATAGTCCGTGGCTAATAATCTCTTTCATGAATCTCATAACGAAATAGCCACAATCCACCTCGTTGGTCTGCCGGGGGCACTACAAAAGCAATCAAACTTACATTGTATTAGAAGACGAACTTCTATACGAATATATAATCTCATGAACCTAGAAAACGCTAACCTTTATAGTAAACCATTTACAGTCCGAGTTTTTGGATTTGTTGGATTGGTTGTTGCAGTTTGCACGAAATATGTGCACAGCTCTATAAAAAAATATAAAAAACAAGAAAATATGTTAAAAACAAGAAATTATGTGAAATAAATACAATTTAAAAAAATATTAAATATAATGGATACATTGATTGAATGAAAAACTTACTGATTGAATTTTAGCATCATATCATCTCGGTATTGCGGCTCACCATGCACAGAATCCAGATAGTAAACAATCTCTTTAAATGGATTAATTGCAAGCAACAACCAATGACCCCTACAAAACATTCAAAAGATAGTTGAAAATTTGTTTTGCGTAGCTAGTTTTACAAATTAAAATCGAGTCTTTAGTAGCTCACCCGGTGTTGTAAGGTGCAAAAAATAACTTATTTTGTTGTGTACTCTGCATCATAGCACGTGCTATGTACTGCACTTGTTGAACTGACGGGTCTGTTTGAGCAGCTATGGAATGTGGGCTAAGGAACCCGAAACTTGTTTCTTTTCCTTCGGGGATCACGTAGTTAAACCACAAACACCTAAATTGAGCATAAAAAATGAATTTCGAGTGACGAAAATAATCGTAGTTTAGATGTAATAAAATAATTAAAAAACTTACTTTATGTACGCTGTAATGATAGAGGCTCCTATTTCTTGTCTACACAGAAGGTGATAGATCTCCTCCCTCCCAATGAACTCTGGAAATGAAACATTCATAATGGCTTCGTCCATATATATATTGATCTGGGCATCAATCTTCATCATCTTCGTGTACTTTCCCAGAAATACAAGGTCATTAGGGAGTCCATCTAGTTGAAGATCTGCACATATGTCTACTTCACCTGCAGGCTCGGCCACTTGAGATTTTCCTTTGACAGTTGACCGCTTCGACGTCCCTGACTTACGGTTTGCAGATGATTTGGACTGTTTAAGCAAGAAAATAAAATATAAATGTTACACACCAAAGTATATTTAGTAACCTCAAACAAATTGTTATAATTTATTAATGACTAGCTATTAATTACATACCGGTGCAGCAGTGACAATGACAAGACTCGCTGGCCAAGCAACAAAGGTACCCAGCGCATGAGAAATGGAGAATATTTCATCATTGAGAGGGACGGGCAGGAGTGTATTAGCCTCAACTGCAGTGTCAATGCGCACTTTCACATTGTTGGTGGCTAATTGACAGTTGTGAAGTGTTCTATCAGTCTCTGATCGATTGTATAGCTGTCCTTTAGCCACCACACGATATGATGGAGATGAAAGTGCTAATTGACATGGAGTGATACCCTACACACACACGTATATATATATATACAACATTATATTAGAAAGTTTTGTATGATTTACAGAAAATAGAGAGTCGCAAGTTATATGATTAATAAACAAGTTCAAATATTTTACCTCAGGAAGCATCTTATAACCTGGTTCTGGGCTGCTATCTTTCAAAGAAATGACGTCATCTTCATGTGGCTGACGCGAGCTAGGGGCTTCCAAAACATCAATTCGTTGTTGCATGGCAACCATAGTTTCGGAGAGGTTTTTCACTATGTTTCTCAAGTTTTCCATCTCCTTTTCTGAAGCAGGCTTTGGATCCTTAAAATAGTCTCTTTGTGAGACCCCAAAGCCAACACCCCTAACGCGACCCGGATGCTCTTTCCTTTTAATAGCTTTAGCCAATAGGTCATCTCGACTCGTGTAAGTTCCACTATGGCTAGTGCTCTCTTGTGAAATGCTCTCCTGTAATGATATATTTTTAAAAATTAAAAAAATAGTGAACCTTGTGCTTTTAATAGTATTTCAATAAAACAATTAATAGAGCTAAAATTGCCAATAACTCACCATTTCATTCACCACTCTTCTAACATTTTCGTTATCAATTTGATTTGTCGGATCGGAACGCGAAACCCTCCACACGAGTGCTCGTGTCACATCTGTACAATCGGATCCCGCATCCCTTCTTTTATTTATCTGTATTTTCATAAAAAAATATATGTATGCATTAACATAGAATTATTATTAAAAAAATTGTAAGGATTCACTGCTAAATGAACTACATACCTCCATTTGCTCCACAACAGCATCTCCAAAACTCCCTTTCCGGTAAGGATATTCAGGGTTCTTTGCTCTTTCCTGATTGTCAATGCTTATTTTCTGTTTATTACATTATCAAATTATTAGCTAAATATAAACGCAATAACCAACAAATGAAACTGTAAATTAAAATGACTAGCTACCTGCCAAGGTTCACCTAAGCGAACCTCTAAAAATGCCGCCCAATCGGCTTGGGATATCTCATATTGTGGAGGTGGGTTGACATTAACATTTCCATCATCATCTCGCACATACTTTCTGCTTATGTAGCTCCTGAAGTTACGTGCTAGCCTCCCAGCTTCTGCTAGTACGTACTTTTGTCGACTTTCGTCAATATCAAACGCCAACTACAAAAAACAAACAATAAAGTATATATAAAATTATAATTTAGAGAATATGATAATATATTAACACTTACAAATAAGATAATATCCAAATTACCTTCATCTCATCCCAAATGTTTTTTTTTGTTGCTGACGGGACTTTGCGCCAAGTACTAATGGCAATCGACACCTTCTGCCGAACCTGCACGCCTATATACCCAACAAATATTGATTTGTTGGGGTTAATTGGCTGACCTCTGTCATTCCAGCCGACAGGTAGCCTTATGCCTTTACTTCTGGCATTGACAACTTTTTTCATAGCAGAGACACCTCTCCGTATGTCCTTCTCATGACCGCTATCTGATCCATATACATCATCGTCGGGAAAACTACCATCAGGATTTGAAGCCATCGACCTACAAAAGACAAATAATACAGAAGTTAGATTCATATAAATTTGGCAGATTCATTTGGCAATAATAAATTTCAAATAGACGTAATAAATACAGAAGTTATCTTCATATAAATTTGGCAGATTCATTTGGCAATAATAAATTTCAAATAGACGTAATAAATACAGAAGTTATCTTCATATAAATTTGGCAGATTCATTTGGCAATAATAAATTTCAAATAGAAGTAATAAATCACAAAATAAACAAAATTATCCTAAACCACAAAATAAACAAAATTTAATCCTCAATTAAACATAATTAACCCCCAGCTAAACCAAATTAACCTTAAAATCAATCAACCCCTATTTCCCTTAAATTTTCCACAAAAATTGGCAAATCTCAAGAATATAAATTTTCTAGCAACTAAGTATAAATATTGAAAGAAGTCTATCATACAATTATGAAATAAATTCTAATACCTTTCATCGTTTTCTTTTTGTCGTTGGCTTAGCAGTCTTTTGCTTCCCATCGGTACGACCATTTTTTTTAGTACGGCGACGAACTGACGGATTAATCCATATCCCCTCTTGGTGATCTTGACGCATATACAATTCATCATCACTTATATCCAAGTCATCGTCACTATCAATTGATTGTGAATCACCTAAGGAGATAGGGTTTTCTCCATCATCTTCACTTTCTTCATAATCACCTTCAATACATGTATTTTTGTTTGCCGATAAAACAATGGACCACCTCTTATCAATAGGATCGGTAACAAAAAATACTTGTTTAGCTTGTGACGCTAAAATGAAAGGTTCATCTTTGTATCCCACTCTTTCAAGGTCTACTCGAGTGAAGCCTATTTCACTATTATCGACACCATGTTTATTGTCAACCCACCTACACCCAAATACAGGCACCCGAAACCAACTATAATCAAGCTCCCATATACGTTCAATCACCCCGTAATATGATAAATCGGCATAGATAGGATTATTATCTTTCGCACTTGAGATATGCATTGCTTGAGCTACAAGACTCACACCACTATTCTGCATTGTACTTCGTTCGTCTTGGTCTTTTGTATAGAATGTGCGACCATTGATACGATAACCTGAATAACAAAATACTAGTCTGTCCGGACCCATCGACAGCCGTGTCAATTTATCTGAAACTGAAAGCTGTGGATTCTCTTTCTGTTTTTCTTCAAAATGCTTTCGGAACCAATCGATGAAACTCTTATTATGCTCTCTTGAAATCCAACTCTCATTTTTAATTGGATTGAATCTCCTAAGTTGGTTCTTATGCTCTTCAACATATGGGTCAACCTCATCGGTGTTGTGGAGCACATATAGGTGTGCCTGATCCCTTTGTGTAATATGAACACTAGCTAATTGTTTTCCCATTAATCCGACTCCTTCTGTTCCCCCTCCCACAACATGAGACTTTGGGAGCTCTGCAACATTAGAATCTGTCAGATACTCTGTGCAAAATGTAATGGCTTCATCAACTATGTACCGTTCAACAATGCAACCTTCCGGTCGACTACGATTTTTCACGTAGCCTTTCAATACCTTCATATAACGCTCAGCCGGATACATAGATCTCATAAAAGCCGGTCCACATAGTTGAGTCTCTCTAACCAAGTGAATGGGAAGATGAGTCATTATATCAAAAAAAGCAGGTGGAAAATACATTTCAAGCTCACACAAAGTGATGACAATTTGTTTTTGAAGTGCAGGAAATTGCTCAGGATCAAACACCTTGCTCCACATTGCTTTGAAGAAGAAACACAATTTAGTTATCGTGTCTCTCACCTTTTTTGGCAAAATGGCCCGTATAGCAATTGGTAGCAAATGATCCATGATTACATGACAATCGTGAGTCTTCAAGTGTTTTAGCTTCAAATCCTTCATTGATACAAGACTGCTAATGTTTGAAGAATACCCTTCTGGAACTTTCACTCCATTAAGAAACTCACATAATGCAATTTTTTCTTTCCTGGCTAGAGTGTGAGCTGCTGGAGGCAAATAAGTACGTTTCCCCTTATTTGTTGGTGTCAATTTTCCTCTTATCTTCATTTCAACCAAGTCTAACCGTGCCTTTACGCCATCTTTTGTCTTTCCGGGCACATTTAGAAGTGTTCCAATGACGCTATCAAATACATTTTTCTCAATATGCATTATATCGAGAAAATGTCTAACATGTAAAGACGTCCAATACGGCAACTCAAAGAAAATTGACTTTTTTTTCCACCCAGTTTTTGCAAGGCCACATGCAAAAGTCTTTCCAAATTTAACCTCCAAGTCTCTTACATTTTCAAACACTTCTTCACCAGTTAAGCACTTAGGAGCTCGACCTTCTTCTATATTCCCATTGAAAGCTTTCTTCCACCGACGATATCGATGGTTCCGATTTAGCCATCTCCGATGCCCTTGGAATGCATATTTCTGGGAGTGTGTCAATCGATATTGATCTGTACTCTTCACACATATGGGGCATCCACATTGGCCATGTACACCATATCCCTCGAGGTTTGCTCTTGCCGGAAAATCATTGATTGTTCCAAATAACATGACTCTGAGATTAAAATTTTCTTCTCTCAACCCGTCATATACTTGAACACCGGTGTCCCACAACACCTTCAAATCCTCAATTAAAGGGGTCAAGTAGACATCTATATCATTTCCAGGTTGTTTCGGCCCAGAAATGAGTATAGGCATCATTATATGCTCTCGCTTCATGCATCGCGATGGGGGAAGGTTGTAGATCATCAAAATCACCGGCCATGTACTATGTGAGCTGCTTTGCAAGCCATGAGGGTTCATGCCATCTGTAGCCAATACAAGGCGCAGGTTTCTTGATTCTTCACCAAATTCAGGGAAATCATCATCAATCTTTTTCCATTGAGGAGAATCTGAGGGATGTCGAATCTTGTCATCTTCAATCCTTTCTTCAAACCTTCTATCAGCATGCCATGTCAAGTCCTTGGCTAACTCTTTACTACTGTACATGCGTTTAAATCGTGGTATTATAGGCAAATACCACATGGTTTTGACAGGCGTAGATCCATTCTTCTTGTACCGTGAGGCGCCACATTTTGGACAGGCCTTCAATGATGCATAGTCAATTCTAAATAATACGCAATCATTGAGACACGCATGTATCCTCTCATATCCCATGCCAATTGAGGTTAACATCCGTTTAGCCTCATAAGTACGATTAGGTAACACATTATCCTCAGGTAGCATGCTTTTTAATAAACCAAGCAAGTCTGTGAAACTCTTATCACTCCACCCATTGTTGGCTTTTAACTTGTATAGGTTAAGAACTGTTTTCAATCTCGTGAATTTACTACCACTATACAGTGGTGTCTTTGAATCACTTGTCAAATTGTCAAACATTTTAGGACAATTTCGCAAATCCTCCTCAATCACATTTGTCATCTCCTCCAAACGATCAGGCTCATAATCATTCATGTTGAAATCGTGTGATGGATATGATGTACCACCCAAATCATCCAACGGGACACTGCTTTCACCGTGTCTTGTCCAACGTTTGTAGCTTTTATCAATTCCATTACACACCAAATGATCTTCCAACTCACGTGGACTAATTCTCTTTCCAAAACAACAACGTAAACACGGGCAAGTGATCCTAGTTCGATCTGGTGCATGGTCAACCGCAAACTTTATGAACTCTTTCACACCTTTCTCATACTGTTCCGACATACGATCTGCTAAAATCCAACTTCGATCCATTTTGATTCTAAATTAATCAAATTAAACAATTTTATCATCAGTTGATAGTTAAATTAATTAAATAATTTGTATTTTAATTTATTTCCCATTATTCTAGAAAAAATTCAGCAGAGTAACAACGCAAAAATTACTACCAAGTTCTCGACTTAATCTTCACCCGGTTAGGTTGAATCCAACAAAATTCGAATCTGACGATCCGCTAAAATCCAATTTCAATCTTAATTAATTATATTTTCAGCAACTACAAATATTGATCACCAGTCGGATCACATAAATCACATAAAACTATAGATAAAACATTATATTTTCAGCAACTAAGTATAAATATAGATCACCAGTTGGATCAATGTACCCTAAACCACCAAATAACCACAATTTAATCTCAAATCAAACGGAATTAACACCCGACTAACTAAAATTAATACTAAATTCAGTCAAATTCCTAGTTCCCTTAAATTTTTTATACACCCACACATACACAAATACACGCACACATACACAAATATATATACATACACTCATATATGCATACACCCACATATACACAAATACAAGCACACATACACAAATATATATACATACACTCATATATGCATACACCCACATATACATACATCTATACATACTCTATGTGTGTGTATATATATATATATATATATATTTATATTTATCTAAAAGAAAATACCAAAACTAAATGGACCACGGCGGCGGAAGCGGAGGTGGGCGGCAGGGGCAGCGGCGGCGGAGGTCGGCGGCGGCGGCGGCGGAGGTCGGCTGCGGCGGCGGCGGTGGTAGAGAGAGAGAGAGAGAGAAAAACCGAGAGAGAGAGAGCAAAACCGAGAGAGAGAGAGAAAAACCGAGAGAGAGAGAGAAAACGGGAGGGGGGCGGCGGATGGTGGTGGTGGTGGTGGTGGTGGTGGTGGTGGTGGTGGTGGTGGTGAGAGAGAGAAAAACCGAGAGAGAGAGAGAGAGAAAAACCGAGAGAGAGGGCTAGATATCTAGAGAGAGAAAAAGAGATCTAGGGGGGCGGCGGACGGTGGTCTCGCGATGGTGGAGGTGGTGGTGGTGGTGGTGGTGGTGGTGGTGGTGGTGGTGAGAGAGTTGAGAGAGAGAGAGAGTGAGTAGGTGGTGAGAGTGAGAGTGAGAGTGAGGGGGGCCGGGTTGTAGAAAACCCGGCCCTTGTGCCAGCGGTTCTGTTGAACCGCTGGCACATGTCTGTTTGTGGCAGCGGTTCGGCTAGAACCGCTGCCACAAAGTACACTTCTGGCAGCGGTTCGGCTAGAACCGCTGCCACAAAGTACACTTCTAGCAGCGGTTCGGCCGAACCGCTGCCATACGTGCGCTTTGTGGCGGCGGTTCGGCCGAACCGCTGCCATACGTGTGCTTTTTGGCAGCGGTTCTGGCCGAACCGCTGCCACATTCAAAATATTTTTTTTTTTTTTTTTTTTCTGAAACCTATGCCAGCGTTTTGGCTCGAACCGCTGTCATAGGTCCGAACCGAATGCCACTTTTTACAGCAGTTTTCAAAACCGCTGTCATAGGTGCGCTGTAATAGGACTTTTTTGTGGTAGTGAGTACTAAACAAGTATATAAATAACTAATGCATAAATCAATATTTAGAAATTTGTCACAAAAGATTATACACTGATCTTTTACGTTCTGTTTGGCTCAAGAATTTTTGTAAGGAAGCAATAACTTGGTCTCTTCACCCTTTGGAACTAATAATGTCAAATTAATTACATACTATTTGACTAGGACGCAAAAAGTTGGTATTTTCGTACAGATTCGATAAGATGAACTTGGAGGTCTTTATTTCCAATAAACTGTTGTTCCTCTGGTACATATGTGTTGCATGAGGAATACTGAATAAATTACTAATGTATAAATCAATATTTAGAAATTACTCTCTAAAATCATACACTCATCTTTTATGCTCTGTTTGACTCAAGAATTTTAACAAGGAAGCAATAATCTTTACCCTTAATTTTAAACTAATAATGTCATATTGATTACATACTATTGACTAGGGAGCAAAAAGTTGGTATGTTTGTCCTCCAGATTTAATAACATGACCTTGGAGTTCCTAGTTTCCAATACACTGTTGTTCGTCTAGTATTTGCTTTGCCGAATTGACAATACACTCTCTGCAATTATCCAAATGAATTGAACGTAGAGTTACTATTTCTCCAATCCCAGGTGGGATCTCCTCCAAAGAATTCACTCCATTAAGTTCAAGACTCTCAAGAATAGGGAAGTGGCTATTTTCTGCTCTCCAACACGCCAAATCAGTATAGTAAATTAGCAAGACTTTCAACCGAAGAAATTCCCCTTCGATTGGGTTCCACTCGGGACCTTTGAAGGCATCATCGATTTCAAGAACTTCAAGATTGGGCAAAGAACCAACATAAGTCATATCTTCCCATGGAATTGTGCACCAACTCAAACTCAATTTCTTTAGGGAATATGGGAAGGCAATGTTCTCCAAAACAGATAGTGACAAATTTACGACACACAAAAGATAGTGACTCAAGTTTATGTAGATTGGCAAGATTGTGAAGAGGATAGTATGACCAATCTACTTCACCTTTGAAGTCATTGTAATAACGAATTCCCAGTTTCTTCAGATTCGGGATTCTTTCAAGGACATCTTTTGTACACCTAAAATCTATTATGGTGGAGAGGGTTTGTAGGTTATCCAAAATAGGGAAATATGTCCTGTCAATTTGAGTAACTACAGGATACGGCAAAAGAGCACGATGTTGGACTATGATGTGCCTAAGTTGTGACATCTCCCAGATTTCAGATGGTAAAACTATTGCATACTCAAATGGTATATCCATAATTAAAGTTTGTAAGTTCCAGAGTAGAGTTATTGAAGGAGATAACAATTCTAAACCAATCCAAGCGAAAGAAAGGTACCGCAATTTAGTGGGTTGTAGAAATACTCCCATAGAGAGGAAACATGGTTTAAGATGAATAGGCAAGTGGTTGTAACTCAAGGATAATATCTTTAAGCAATGCTCATCATTTCCTGAACTAGCAAGTGAGTTTACATTTTCTTCAACAAATTCCCAGTATTCTCGTGTCATGTCGGAAGTTGCAAGGAGGTCACCAATTACAACAATTGCTAAAGGAAGTCCTCTGCAACTTTTTGCAATCTCCTTTCCAATTTCCTCTAGTTCAGGAGAATAAGTTTTTTGTCCAAAGGCCTTTTCACAAAGTAAGTCCCAACTTTTATCCTCGTCTAGCAAATTCATCAAATAAGGAGTGTGAGATCCTAAAGAAATAGCCACATCTGACAGCCTAGTGGTTATCATAATTCGACTTCCATTCCCATTATCTGGTAATAAAAACTTTAAATCATCCCAAACTTTGGTGTTCCACACGTCATCCATAACAATCAAATATCTTCGACAAAATAAAGTTTTATACAACAGTTCTCTTAACTCAGCTAAATCTTCACTGAGATCACCAATAACTCCAATATCATTTAGAATGTTTCGAAGAATTTCTTTCTCGCTATACTCTTGAGATATTATAGACCAAGCTCGAATATCAAAGTGATTAGCAATATATGGATTGTCAAAAGCATATCTAGCTAAAGTGGTCTTACCAATGCCTCCCATTCCCACGATAGGAATGATCAGGAGTTTAGATTGGTATCCGGTGAGCTCATTCATGATCCGAACCAAGTGCTCATCAAATCCCACAATAGTTTCCTGGCCACTTGGAGGATTCTTTGATGAACCAGCTGGAAGTTCATGGACAATACTTTCCTCTTTAACCATCATCAACTCCTTGTTGATGGAGTTGATTTTTTCGATAACTTTGTCCACATCTTGAGATGTCCATATCACTTTTATCTTTAAATCCGTCACGAATTCGATCCACAACAATGGATTCAATGACATCTTCTGCTTCAATAGCAACATCAGCTATTTGCTTCACCAAATCTTCTACTTTTTTGAGTTTTGTTGGGGAATGAAGTTCAAGAAACTCTTGCAAGAAAGGAACCTTTTCATGGAGAGTTTCGATTTGTCTCGTGTTTAGATGCAGATGACGCCGAGCAGGGTGCTGGATCTGGTCCAAAACATGCATAAGAGAAACCACAGATGCATAAGCTGCTGTTGCCATCACAAGGAAAAGAGATGCACAATGGGTTTTTTTTTGGTCCAAGTATTTTTTGACTGATTGGTGCCCAATGATATGGTCCTTTCTTTTAAAAAGTACACTGTTTACTAGCTAGGATTCAAAATGAATGCTATTAATCCAAATGTTGCACCTTTCAACTTCCAAATATTCTAATATTAACAGGGCTGTTAATCGGCCCTACGAGTCGAGCTTAGGGTGGATCAAGTTCAAACTTATCGGGCTTCAATATTATAAGCTCCAACTTAGCTCATAAATTTTTTTCTTCGGCTCCGCTCAAACTCAAGCTCACGTTTTTTTACGAGCTTCGGGCTTATTTCGGACCGGCTCATTAGTTTTTCTCAAATAAAAAAAGCATCCAATAGAATCATATTAACAGAAAAATTTCAAATAGTAAATTAAATAAATATTTACGCTAATAGAGTCACAAAATCTACAATAATGATTATGAAAATTTAGAATCTTTATCCATGTATATGAGGTGGTATAAAATAATTGAAAATTCTAAAATCTCTTTAGACGCAAAGTTTCTACTAATATATACATTTCATCGATTTCGTAACATTCAAGCTTAAAAATCTACAATGTGATTTATATAAGTTAGCTTAAAAATAATTTTACTATATGAGACAAAGCATTAATTAGAGAAAATTTTAACTTCGGGCTATTTGGGCTGAGCTTATCAAAGCTCAAGCTCAGCTCACAAATTGGGTGGATTCAATTTGTAAGCTGAAATTCAGCCCGACTCACATTCAATTAGGCTCGACTCATACTTAAGCGGGTCGAACAATTGGGCTTCGTGTAGGCCGGCTCAATTGAGAGTCCTACCTAATAATATGCAATTAATATACAAATCCTACTAAATACCCAACTACACTACTTACTCATCCAAGATAGTCATTCCATCTCCACCACTACAATTAATATATTATTCATAGTTTGACTTGAGTTATGTGACAAAGGTCAATTCTAGCACTTCCTCATCTAAAGTATAAATATTTGTTTCCATCCATTTCCCTTCTCATTCTTCCCTACACGTTATTGTTCATGCAAGATGAAGACCTGAATATGTGTTCTTTAACTTTGTGAACATTGGATGAAGTATTATCTTGGAAATAAATCTGTGGTCATTGGATTAGAAATTTAGAACCCAATATTTAGAATTAATGGATGACAGGTACATTTTTGTTTGCTCCGAGTTAAAGAATTTTATCCATTAGATTTTTTATTACTGCATTGCTGGTTTGGTTGCAGGTTTTCTTTTGGGATCTTATATGTTTGGTCTACTTAATGATTTTTGAAGAGTAATGATCTAATAAGGATCATTGAAGAGTATGAAATTTGCTTACGCCACTAACACCACCAACCAAGAGAGTGAATTACACTTATTATATAATTGATCACAAAATAAGTGAATTATTCTTGAATTTGGCTAAATCCAATTTGGACTAGAATTTCGCAAAAAAAGAAAAAAAAACTTACGTATATATATAGGGAAGTATACTTGAATTTGTTAGGGAAGTAAACTTGAAGTGCAATTAGTAGTATCTACTTAAAGTTCGTGAGGAAAATTCTTGATCGAATTAAGTTTTACTATATTCAACTAATCGTACAAGAAGATAGTAACATTTTATATTTATGTAATGACATTCAATATTTTATTTTATGGTATTGAAATTTCATATTAGTCTCAATTTAATTATGCATTATTATTGTTGTTAGTGAATTAGTCAACAGGGTACAATTGGAAAAACATTAAATTTGAAAATATTTTTTAAAATTGAAAAATCTTAATAAATATTGCTACAGATTTTTTTGTCATCATGGCAATGAAAATTGCTACAAAATTCTTATGCTAACCGAATTTGCTAAAATAATGTCGTAGCCATGTTGATGAATATTGTTTTGGTTTTCGGTCACCACATTGACAAATTGTGCTATAGATTTCTGTCGCTATATCAACGAAATTTGCTATGAAACTTGTATTTCTACGGCAATGAGACTTGCAACGCGTTGTCTGTCGGCATGACATTGAAATTCACTATGGAACATTTGTCTGTCTAGCGACGAAAATGGCTATGGAATTTGTGTGTGAATTGACAACAAAAGTTCCCTCTCAATTGCTACAAAATTAGCTACAGAAGTTGGATTCTTAACATAACTACGAAAAGGGCTACAGAATTCCATAGCTATGTGATAGCTATGGAATTTCTTATTCCGTAGCCACATTTATCGACGGGGTATCCACATCGAAGCATTGCCACAACTATTTCATTGCAATAGCTACAAATTCATGGGCATCAGCTACGAAAATCGATGTAGTCGATGCCTTGTTTTCTTGTAGTGGTAGTTTATGACCACTAATAATGACTGATATTCCTAGATTCGTACAGAGGTTCGGTCCCCCATATAGACCTAAATCCCAAAACCAGTTGAACCATCTCTCCAAGACACTTGGATAGGAAGTTCGTACCATCGTATGTTTATATTACTTTAATAAAATACGAGACTTACAAAGGTGTTGCCTCGTACAAATGTTGACATAAGAGCCCTTGACCAAGCATATATTTGCACAACACTACAAGATCCGCATGTTTTTATTACCCCGGATAGGGTCAACCCGTAACTCGAACCAACGAGTAGTCATCCTGACCGTCCACAGAGCACGTGTGGCATCATCCTGTTATAACATCCCATCTGTCAGACTCTCATCCGTACAACGTGGCAACCCCTATAAATACAAGCATTTATTGAGAGCACGGGACCGCGATCAAAGCATTTAAAATGCTTGTAGCTCGTAACGTGTTTTCGTTATTAGGCTATAGACTTGACAGTACGATCCTATAACATAAATTTGAGTTCCTTCATATACTAACCATAACTACGATAATGGAACGATATTTTACATAGGAACTACGTTAGACTTGATCCCTTTAAAGGTACGTAGGCAGCTTGGTCAACCCAGGTGCAGTTTATAATCACATTTGGTTGGCTTTTGGTTCTAATACAAGGTCTCCCTAATCGAGTTAGATCAATCCGATAAATCGACTTAAATCAGTTGACGCTGTCTGTGGGAAACTTTATTGGAGAGTTGCTGAGTCTCGATATTGAAGATGGATACGACAAATCAGAAAGAGAAGCATGTCGAATTGAGGAGTCATCTTTGAATGTAAGAGAGCATCCACCTCGTAGAAAGATGGGAGACACTAGTGGGAATAAGATAACCCTAACAAAGGAAGAGCTGAACAAAATGATGCAAGAGCATGTTGATGAAATACTAAGGAAATTTATAGCACAAACGTCCATGACCATGAATATTCAGCAACACCCCGCCCCTACTACACCAAGAAGGTTATTTCACGAACCTAAGGGGGTAGGAGCTATGAATCTCGAGAACAAAAAAGGTGAGGGGTATCGAAAAGGCGATCTAAAGAAAAGGTAGATAGTCACATTGATGTAATATTGGAATGAAAGGGAAAACCACCAGTGCGGGAAGAGAGAGAGAGGCGCCTTATCGAAGGCAGAGATAGATGATTTATATGAGAAGTTAGATGGGGCCAGTCATAAAGTAGATCCACCAAAGAGAAAATTGATACCAGTATCGGCGTTGATGGCGAGAAATTCCCCATCCTGCAAAGAGATAATAACTGAAGCACCGTCAAATTCGTTCAAGATGCCGAATCTACTGACGTATGATGGAACGGGTGACCCCAGGCCTTATTTGACTTTGTTTGAATTGCTAATGACTCTACATCATCTGTCCGATGCAGCAAATGCAAATTTTTTTGTAACAACGTTGATGGGATAGGCACAAGACTGGTTCATGAGTCAGAACCTGGGCACTGTAGTGTCGTACGATCAATTGGTAAGAAAGTTTGAGAATAATTTTGCGAGCAACAAGAAAGCTAAAAATTCTATTTCGTCGAGGTTAGGTTTCAAGCAGGGTCCCGTAGAGAGTTTGAGGGACTTCGTACATCGTTTCAATCAAGAAGTTTTGGAGATACCATAATTGACTCATGAACTCATTGTAACCTTCTTATTGCTCGGATTGAAGAAGGGATCGCTTGCATCAGCATTGGCATGTCGTACCCCGCGAGACCAAGAGGAACTGATACAACTAGAAGAGCAATGCATAAATGAGGAAGAAATAAATCTATCAAAAGATTTCAAAGGTGTTCAACCCATGAATGATCGAAAAGACCATAACAGCGACCAGAACGAGGGATCGAGGTCAGGAAAGAACCATGAACAATATCGATATACGTTAAATATGAAAAATATACTTCACTGAATGTCCCAAGAGGACGAGCACTAATGGCAGTGCAACACTTAAATGCAATCCAATGGCCAAAACCATTGAAAATGGTGCTAAAAAAGAACCCTAACAAATATTGTGAATTTCACAAAGACAAAGGGCATGACATGGAGGAATGCTATCAGTTGAAGGACTAGATTGAGAGATTGATAAATCAAGGTTTTTTGAATGATTTCATTGATCGCACTCTGGCAAAAGTAAGAGCCCCTGAGGCCAACCACACGAAAGAAGTAAGACGCTCCAGAAGTAGATCGCAAAATCAACAACAATATCAAGGCTATCATGGTAGAGACAACGACCCACTGGGGCATAACAATCGTGAATATGATAAGCCTCGTGACTAAGAAAGCAGTCACTACGATAATTACCGAAGAAATGATGATCGTCGGAGGAATGATAACCATCATCGTGACAACTCTCGAAGAGCTGAAAATGAATGAGACAATCTCCCGACGTGGGTTGAAATTCATGTAATAACAGGAGGACCTGTTGATGGGGACTCTTCAAATTCAAGAAAGAGACAAGCGAGGGAGACTCGTTTGAGTCATTATCGTAACGAGCCTATGAACAGATTGTCTGTTGCATGGACTAATATGCCGATTAGTTTTGATGATCGAGATTATGAGGGTATGATTGTCCCTCATAATGATCATATGGTGATAACGATGGACATTGCTAAGTATGCAGTGCACAAAGTTGTTGTGGACACGGGAAGGTCGGCAAACATAATCTTTTGGAACGTGTTGGAAAAAATGGACTTGGGAAAATTAAAATTGAAAACAGTGAACACCCCATTGATGGGATTCACGGGATCACAAATCATGCAGAAGGGCTCTATTGAACTCGACGTATCATTAGGCTCGGCCTCTAGAAGAAAAACGATGAGAATTACATTCTTAGTTGTAGATATTCCATTTGCCAACGATATGATTGTAAAAGGCCGATGTTGAACAAATTTGGGGCAATCATATCCACCCTTACTTGAAAATGAAATTCAAAACGAACATTGGCATTGGGGATACGAGGGGAAACCAACTGGAGGCTCATTAATGCTATACAACTTCGATAAAACTGAAAGCGAACAAGAAATGAAAAATCAAGGCAACGAGGATTCATTTGATCGACGAAGATGTGGAGATCCTAATGAAGCAGATAGACAAGAGGATAAAGAGCGAGGATACCCAAATTCAACCAGGAGATGACAAAATCTTTCAACTCTCTGAAGACGACCTTGAAAAGACAATAAGGATCGGTGGGCAATTGAGCCCAAAAATGGAGTCGAAGTTGGTAGAGTTTTTGAAGAAGAATGTAGACATGTTTGTATGGAAGTCAGTGAATTTCAAGGGAATTGACCTTCGGTCATAGTGCACCGTTTGAATGTAGATTCGGAGGCAAAATCAGTTTGTCAGAAACGAAGGACCTTTGGACCCGACCGAGACGCCATCATTGAAGAAAAAGTAAAGAAGCTTCTAGATGTAGGCTATGTCAATGATATTCAAGTTACCGAATGTATAGAAAATGCAGTCCTTGTGCCAAAGGAGTTGCGTCTCAACATGTGCATGGAATAAAAAAAAAAAAAAAACTAAGAACTAGTCCACAATCACTTTGTCTAAGACTCAAAGATTATTGTAGGAGAAATATAAAATGATCTCTCAAACTTGTATCCAAAACAAATCTCTTATGCTGGCCTCCTTAAAGAAATAAAGATAAGACAATTGTAAAGAAACATAAGTTCTAACTACTAGAGACTTGTTAGTCTAGTGATATCAGCTTCCACTTTCATGTGGGAGGTTTTGGGTTCTATTCCAGGCTGTCACAAGTTGTGACTGTTCATTCCTTATTTGAAGTTTTATAAGGTCTGTGTGACTCATGATTAAAAACTATCGGAGCGGGTTTGTAGGGTCAGGGTATCCCCCTTCGTCTAAGATTTAAAAAAAAAAAAACATAACTTCTAACTTTTGTGTGTAAAATTATTCTTGTACCCCTCATTCTAGTGTACATGAGTTGAATGCAAAGAGGGCATATTTGGACTAATGGAAAATTTCAAGTCCTAACCGCCTCCACTTGACGTTTTTGTCCATTTGTCCTTGTCATTAATAGCTAATTACTGTATTTTTTTTTCAATTCATTTTTTTTTTCAAGAAAGCAATTTAAAAATTTTGACTCAAATTTTAGTGAGAAACCACCATTACAGACAAAAACCACGATTTGGTTTTAATCTAAGTTGCACGGTTGCGGATACGACGCGGATACGAAATATGGCAAATCTTCAAAATCCTATGATACAATACGTTGGTAATACAGCCTATATACACATACGTATATGCATATATAAGATTAAAAAAATAAATTTGACACTATATTTTCATTGGTATCAACAAAATACAAAATTACGCATATAACAGGTTCACTTTTTAAGACCATCCATATAATTAAACTACAAATTTTTCTTATTTACGATACAAGATCATCAAATTTTCGAATGACAAAGTTTTTTGGCTTCTTCAAAGTAAAATTTATTTGGATACGGGTATCCGGGGAGTATTAGGTATCCGATATGGGTATAATACTGTACGCATCATTATTAAAAATATTCGTGCATCCTAGATTTTAATATAGTGTAGACATTGACTAACTAGCATAAAGTAAAATATTTAAAGGTAATAAAGATTTTTTAATTGACGTGGTAAGCAAGGTATTAAATCTCGGTATCGGGATAGTAAATTTACGGATATTTCGATGGAAATTTCGGGGATATTCAAAATTTCGGTTCGATTTTAAAGAAATCATAAAAATTTATAGAAATATTTGGAAATTTACAATGAAATTTTGTGTAACTTTAAATATCATAATTATGCATTTTTTACATTAATAACATTCCATGTATAATATATGCATAATGAATCTTGTTAAATAGAATGACTAAAACCTGTTGTGAAAAATATGCAATAATAGTAGTAAAATATAATCAAATACCATCAGAACTTTATTAAAATAGAGTGTACCACGATTTTAGTAAAAATCATTATTCAAAATCACATCAAGCTTGTAAGAGGATTTTTATGAGATTTTATTTAAATAATTTTTGTGTTCAGACCCAGATTTTTATTAACTTATTGCCTAATATCACTTTCAGATTTGTATTTAAATTTATTGCTCATTGGTTTACATAGTTGGTCATTTATTATCTTTTCTTATAATATGAATGACCCATTTAACCTAATTTTTAACTATAATATTTTAAAAAATAAAAAAATAAATATTATTTTAAATTTCTGGTTTCGGCCGAAATTTTGATGGATATTTGACAAAAATATTTTAAATTTCGGGAAATTTCGGGTTTCGATCGAAATTTCGAAAGATATTCTGAAAAATTGGATCGAAGGTTCGATTCCGCTTCGAGACCCCTGAAATTCGAAATTTCGGTGTTTCGACCGAAATTTAAGACCATGGTGGTAAGAGGCCAATATTACTTGGCATAATTAAAAAGGAAAAAGGGTATAATAAAATTTAATTTAGGAAGTATATTCGATACAAAGTCCATAGTTCAAGATTTACTTTACCTTCTTTTTTTTTTGTTAAAAAAAATAAATTAATTAATTAATCTTTCTAAAGTAGAGCAGGAGTGGGAGAGAACAAAAATTAGGTCGGTTACTTGCATCTTCTTCTATAAATAAATAAATCCTCTGATCCTTGGTTCACAAATTCTCCAATACGCATCGCATCATCAAAGAGGAAAAGAAAATCCCTAGATTAGATTGGGATTTGAGGAGTTTTGGAATGGCGTTTGAGGTCCTAACGCTTCTCTCTGTTTATGGCGACAAAGACGATGATGAAATTGAAGAGGAGTATAAATTAGGGTTTGAGTTTGGGGGAATTGCGTTGCTCTCGGTGTACGGTGACAAAGGTGATGAAATTGAAGACGACGACAATCCTGTTATTATTCCCAGTAATAATAATAATAATACATTGAATTATGATACCGCTTCTTCAATTCCGGATGCTGTAATGGTTTCTTTTGAAGAGCAGCAGCAAAAGCAAAAAGAAGAAGATGTTGATCATCGATTGGACAAGTTTCTTCCCCGGGCCAAATGCTCGGAGGAATTGCAACAGAGGGTTATCGAGTTTCTTGCTTTGAAGACGAGTTTCGCTTCGGAGGTCCGCAATAAAAAGGAATACCGAAACCCTAACTACTTGATGAATGCCGTGACCAACTATGGCCTTGATCAAATAGGATCTTGCGACGTGTTTGACCCTCATAGATACCATAAAAGTGAATTCTATGGTGAAATTTTCGAAGAGACCAACACATATCAAAAGCTAGATTTTATTACTAGTGGACCAAAAATCAGCATGCCAACACGTGGTACTACTTCGGATGTTAGAGCTCGCGACAAAAAGTCGAAATGGATCTCGGGTCAATTGAACAAAAAGTCGAAGAAGAGATTTACAGCTCGGGATGTTGGTAGACACAACAAAGTGAGATATAATCAACGGTTAAATTATTAAATTTTATTTGTTGGAGATAGCCATTTTGCTATTTAGTATATATGATTCTTTTTATTTTGGTTTTTATTGTTCTACCGTGATTCCATGTTTGTTATATACATTTACAATCATGATATTTTATATACTAAAGGTCGAAGGATATATTTTTCAGCTTCACCATTTTCTATGCACTTATTATCCTACGATAAAAGGTGACATTTTGTAGACCCATATGTCTTTTGCTTGATTCCTATCCGGTCCTAAAGCTGTAACTAGTTTAGATTGCTTTAGCAATTGTCCATTTCTATGATAACTTTTTTTGTTGAAGAAAAGTTTTTAAGGGGAAAAATATTTCTTCTTGCCCTGGGATGATTGTTTATCTGCTGATTACTCATGGCCATCTGTTTATGTGCCCAAAATCGGTTCTGGAGGATTTTGAGGAAAGGAGTTAATAGAAATGATTAAATCACCGTAAAAAATCCAACCATTGATGGTGCGGGGGGGGGGGGGGGGGGGGGGGGGGGGGGGGGTAGTATGGTTAGAAAAACAGCGACTATTGATTCCTGCATTTCGTAAATATATATATTTATATATATATAGATAGATAGATAGATATTCTTGAAAATGCTGGACTTGAAACATGACATGATATCTATGGGCTAGAATTTATTGAGACATGTTAAAGCAGATATACAATAAACTCTAATGATGGAGAAAGTAGTGATGATCCATTTTTCACCATGCTCACAAGTAAAGGTGTAATTTGGGCTTGTAAAAAGCCTGGGTTTGTAAAAAGTCAAGGCTTGTTAGGCTTGCCAAGCCAAGCCTAAATAAGCTAAGCTTTTTGGGCTTGCAAGCCGAAAAGGCTTGGCTTGTTAGGCTTGCAAGCCCAAAAGGCTTGGCCCATTTGTCCAACGGGCCGAAAAGCCCGACTAATTAATTTTTCTTTTTTGAAAATATAATACATATAATAAATAATTAATAAAAAATAATTAAATATATAATACATTAAATAAATTTGGACTTGTGAAAGACTTGGCTTGACAAGCTTTTTTGGCTTGCCAAATTGAAGACTAACAGGCCAAAAAAGTTTGCTAATCTTTTTCACAAGCCAAAAAAACTTGATAGGTATTTTTACAAGCCAAGCCGGCCCTCTTAGCAAATAAGCCAAGCTTTTCGCAAGCCAAGCCGACTTGACTCGTTGGGCTTTTCGCAAGCCAAGCCGGCTTGACTCGTGAGTCACAAGCACCCCGCAATGATCCATTTTTTGTCCTTGTACTGGCTCCTGGTGGCTGGCCCACATGTCTTATACCCAGGCCCTTTACTTGTTCTCTACGTAGGACCACACAAATGTTATTGTTTTCCCCATATTCAAGCCAAAGACGCCAGGTATCTAGAGCCCGCGCCTTAATGTTGGTTTTTCAAGGTTTCTTTTGCCTTTTACTTTGTCTATCCTTGTATTCATATGTTTTATGGAAAAAATGCAAAAATCGTCCTTTAACTATATCATTTTCACTTTTGGTCCGTTATTTATTATGTCTAGTATAAATATCCTATATGTTTAAGAAACTGACACATTTAGTCCGATTTTGAAATTTTCCAGTCATTTTGGCCGGAAAATCGTATGTGCCGTGAGGGACCAAATTGGGGATTTTCAGTTTTGGAGGGAAAATTGATGACTTGGCATGCCACTTGAACAAGGATTGATGACTTGGAATGCCACTTGGATAAAGGAAAATAATTTGTTCCCATGGGGATTTGGTCCATCCACTAGCTCTAAAATTTTCCGCCGGTTGCATTTCGCTTAGTATATAGTTATTCGTTGTCTCACCTGATAATTTTTCTTTGAGTTTAATATTAAGGGCAGCAATTATAACTCCTAAACGTTGTATTCTTCAGGTAGTAGGGACAGGGGGGAGATTTCCAGTCCCATTTTGAATGTCACCCAAATTGGAATGTTGTTGTCGATGTCAAAAATAATCTCGACGAACTATTTCTTCTCACATAGTATATTTTCCAAACAAATCCATACAATATTACTCCATTATTTGTGATAGGGGGGGGGGGGGGGTTTAATATTTTCTCATTATTAAAAAATTAAATTAAATTAACATAAATTATTAATTTAATTGGTATCCACATGCAACGCACGTGCTTTGAACTAGTATTATTATAAAAATATAAATCTGATGAACATTATTGCCCTTCTATCAATTTATCTTTTCTTTGTATTATAAATAAATAATTAATTGAAACCACTATTGACAAAAGTGACCTTTACAATACCCGTAAAATTAACTATTATTAAATGTTGTTATTGTAGGTAAATTGTTTATAATATATATATATATATATATATATATATATATAATGTTTTAACAAGGTTCAATCTGTTGAAAAATGGCTCATTTCAAAGTTGAGCAATATCCCACATTGGAAAATGGTTGTAAAGAGTGGTCTCTTTACACTATAAAAAGAGACCATCTATTTACATTAGAAAACATCCCAAATTGCATAAGTCTTTTAGCAATTTCTTCTTTCTTCCTCTATAGTTTGTAATAGTTTCACTTTAGTCCTTTAGTGAAATATTTTGGTGGGGTCCGAGGACGTAGGCTAAATTAGCCGAACCTCGTTAAATTTGGTGTTCTTTATTTTGTGCTATTCTTCAAGTAGCCATTGTTAGTTATAGTTGTAGTGTTATATTGTGCTATTAAATTCGTCTAGTTAATTCTGTCGAGGAGGTTGGGTTTTAAGCGCGACCGTTGTGACGCCTCCAATCTTTCCTGGGAATTAAATCTAGTGTGGTTTTCTAGTACAATATTTCCCTCGCTATTTCTATATTTGGTGGAATATGACTCTGAGTTCCACAACAAGTGGTATCAGAGCTCGGGTATTCTGAGTATGCTCTGTGGTCGCAGTTTAATCTGATCTTCCACATCAGAAAAGTTTTCCCGGGCTATTTGGCTTTCGCATTTGGAGGGCTATTGAAGAATAATTTGTAACAAAAAATGGAAGGCAGCTCAAAAGCATCGTCGTCGTCCATTTGGGCGAGAACCACTGTGGCGAATACACGATTGGTAGTGGAGTCTTTTGATGGCACAGGCCATTTTGGTATGTGGTAAAGCGAAGTTGTAGACGCACTCTTTCAACAAGGTCTATACTTAGCTATTGAAGAAAAGAAACCAAATGATATAGAGGAAAAAGAACGGAAATTTGGATGAGAAGGATTTGGCTCTGATGTTGCTGGGATCCCTTCCTGAGGAGTTTGAGTTTCTTGAAACCACTCTACTTCACGGGAAGGCTGCTGCTGCATCTCTTAGCGAAGTTTGTGCTGCCCTATACAGTTATGAACTGAGAAGGACAAGCAAGTTTGTTCAGGCGGAGATGCAGAAGTTTTGTTCATCAGAGGTCGTTCACAAATCAAAAGGAGTGAAATACTCCAAATTGGAGTTTTGTGAACTTTGTGTTCGTGGGAAACAGACAAGGGTTAAATTTGGAACAGCAATCCATAATACTGAAGGTATCTTGGATTATGTTCATTCGGATGTGTGGGGTCCCTCAAAAACGAGTTCTTTGGGAGGGAAGCACTATTTTGTAACTTTGTTGATGATTTTTCCCGGAAAGTTTGGGTGTATACGATGAAGACAAAGGATGAAGGTGTTGAGGTATTCCTCAATTGGAAAAAAAGATGATGGAAACTCAGACTGATAAAAAGGTCAATCGTCTCCGTACAGACAATGGTGGAGAATTTAGGAGTGGTCCATTTCAGAAATTTTGTGAGGATGAAGGCATTGTCAGGACACTTCACTGTCAGACATACACCACAACAGAACGGAGTGGCAGAACGCATAAATCGAACTTTGTGGAGAAAGTTCGGTATTGTTTGTTATCCAATGCTGGGTTGGGTAAAGAATTTGGGCTGAGGCTGTGACGTATGTGTGTCATCTCGTTAATCGTCTACCATCTATGCTATTGATGGAAAAACACCATTTGAGAAATGGTTTGGAAGCTGCTGCTGATTATGATTCCTACATGTGTTTGGTTCCGCTGCATATTATCATGTTAAGGAATCAAAGTTGGATCCTAGAGCAAAGAAAGCAGTGTTCATGGGGGATCACCTCTAGTTAAAAGGCTATCGCCTTTGGTGTCCAGAGACAAAGAAAATAATCTTTAGCAGGGATGTCACCTTTGATGAATCTACCATGTTGGAAAAGGGTGAATGCAGAACAGCAGGATGGTAATCCCAAACAGGTGGAGTTTGAAAAGTTTGTTGTCCAAGCAGATCAAGAAACTCTTGATCATTCTCCTATGGGTAGAAGGAGATTTGAAGAAGAGGAAGTTCAACCCCAAAGAACTTCCACAACAACTGAATCAATTGCAACTAGCAAGCCAAAGAGGATAATCAGAAAGCCTGCTCGCTTTGATGATATGGTGGCTTGTGCATCTGCAATTGCGCTGATGATGTTCTACCACTTATATTGAAGCAGTCAAAGGACCAGAGAAAGATAAGTGAGGATTGCCATGAGTGAAGAAATGCAGTCCCTTCAGAAGAAAACATGGGAACTGGCCAGTCTCCCGAAGGAAAAGAAGGCATTGGATGCAATGGGTATTTGCAAAGAAAGAGGGATTTCCTAGCCAAGGTGATGTTCGCTACAAAGCCAGATTGGTGGCCAAAGGTTACGCTCAGAAGGAGGGCATTGATTATAATGAGGAGTTTCTCCAGTTGTAAAACACCCTCCATTAGAATTTTGTTGGATGTGGTAGCACAGTTGGATTTTGAACTAGTTCAGTTGGATGTAAAAACTGCATTGGTACATGGGCGACTGGAAGAGGAAATCTATATGACTCAGCCAGAGGGATTCAAAGTTGCTGAAAATGAAAATTTGGTTGGTAAACTTAAAAAATCGTTGTACGGATTGAAGCAATCTCCGAGGCAGTGGTACAAGCGATTTGACAAGTTATGATGGGAATGGGTACACAAGAGCAAATACGATCATTGTGTGTATTTGCACAAGCTACAAGATGGATCCTTCATATATCTTCTTCTGTATGTTGATGATATGTTGATTGCCTCCCCGAGTCTAATAGAAATTGAGAAGTTGAAGACTCATTTGAAAAGGGAGTTCGAGATGAAGGATCTAGGTGAGGCAAGCAGAAGATTCTCGGCATGGAGATTTTCAGAGATAGAAAATTGAGGAGGCTTTGTTTGACTCAGAAACAATATCTGAGGATGGAGGTTGTTAGGCGTTGAGCAAAACTATCTGAGTAGGATGTTGAGGCGTTTTCATGATGAAAAGTCAAACAGTTAGTACTCCGCTTGCTCCTCATTTTAAGCTTAGCGCCGCTTGTCACCGAAATTTGATGCAGAACGGGAATACTGTCAAAGTACCGTATGCAAAATGCTGTGGTAGCTTGATGTTTGCTATGGTGTGTACGAGGCCTGAATTCCCAAGCAGTGGGGGTGTGAGCCGGTATATGCATGATCCTGGAAAGGAACATTGGCAAGCTGTGAAATGGATTTTGCGATACATCCATGCACAAAT
>WHWC01000046.1:0-35490 GCA_019426215.1 Buddleja alternifolia | reverse complement strand
TTCTATACCGAATTATTTCGGCTTTCAGCTTGGGACAGTCACTTTTTCCAAGTCCCCTCTCATGGCAGTGAAGACATTTGTTTATCTTCTTTGGACCTCTTCCCTTGAACCCTTTGTTTTTCCCTTGCCTGTGTCACTCGACGTTTTAGACCCTCCCAATTGCTTTTGCTTTGCCCTTCTTCTTTCTGAAGGGCTTTGATGCCCCCTTGGTAATGGCTAAAGCAACTTCCTTCCCCTTGGGCTTCATATGACCTTGAGCAGTTGAGAGCTTGTTCAATAGCCCAGCTAATGTGCACTCAATGTCGTTCATGTTGAAGTTCACAATAATTTAAAAGGATTTGGGGAGTGATTGAAGATGAGATCTGTCTGAAGGTGGAAGTCCATGGTGAATCAAGAGCTCCATCTCTCGATCATGGAAATCATTTTTATGACGTGGGTACCCACATCTTCACCTTCTCCCATCCTTGCGCCAAGAGCTCTCTCGATATGTCATACCGAGCAGTCCTACTGTGCTCTCCGTACAACTCCTTGAGGTGCAGCAACACTGACTTTGCGTCATCCATGTTTTCATGGGATCGCTTCAGGTCGTTGCTCATGGAGCCGAGCATGTAACCTTTAACACAAGTATCATCCTTGATCCAAGTGTTATATTATCATGGGCGTCTTCATCGTCATCGTCTCCAGGGACAGGGGACGATTTTCCTCGAGTACATAGCCCAGTGATTCTAAGCTAAGGACATCCTTAGGTTTTCTGAGCCAGTCGCAAAGTTGGGTCCAGTGAGGACATTCTTTTCAAGTAGTATGGATAGAGGGTTATTAACCATTTTGAGAGAAATAAAATTACTGCAGAAAATTAACCAAGATTAAATTGATAATTATGTTGTACCCAAGTAATAATTAGGACTTTATTTTTGACTTGCTCCCACTACATTTTTCGAACCACTCACTGCACTCCCACTACAATGAACGGAAATCTCGTTGGAAAGATTTCATAGTGAGTGATTGAGTTCTTCAAAAATTTCAATTTGTTGCAATCTGTAACGATGTATGGCTCATTGGAACTTTTGAAGTGACATGCCATGTCAACCAGTCTTACTGATGATTCAATCTACCTTTGGCTCATGGATCACTCAACCTCAGCCTGTAACGAAATATTGGTGGTGATCCATCTAAGTACTTTCCCATCAACTCCTATCGATCTAACAGTTGAATCTTATCTTGCAACTTGTAATGGTGTATGGGATAAGATTTGCTTCGACTGATGGCATCTAATGCACTTGAAGAGATATGGATTATGAATTAATGCATAACCCCCATTAGTCGGGACGACGCCATGCATAACTCATAATCCCATCTTTTCCAAGTTTGATGGAGAGCCAGGATATCCAATATCCCCTACTTACTTAGTATTTAATGTGGGAGAATTTTTGAAAAAATTAAGGTCTCTGCACATTATTTATTACGCGCATATATGGATTATAATCATGCATACATAGAAAAACCTAGTTATTCTAACAACATGCATTTCCATGGACATTCTAGATTGATCCAAGCCAATAGATCAATCAAGGGATAGGGTTCTATTACAAATCTAATTTCTAATAGATCTTCGGGCTCCAAGCTAGAAAAGGTCCTACCTCTAATATACACAACTCAGATTGCACCCTATACATCATACTACCAAAATTAAAAGTACAAACTGGGGGGCAATTGCCCAATACAACCCAGATAATACTAAAGCGTAAAACCCTAAGTCCATGGAAGCATCCACCACAACATACATCAAAGCATGTAAGAAACTATTTAAGTTTTATGTTGGTTTTGAGTTTAAAATCGAAAAAAAATAAAAAACCGATTAAATCTAATTTAATTAGAAAAGATGGATTTTAATTTCAATTTTAAAAGGAAATGAATCCAATTTATTATTTAGGAAATAAGTCAAACTTATTCCTAATTTAGTTTGACAAAATATAATCAACCTAAAATAAATCATATTTATTTAGTCGTCGCAAATCATAAATAAAAATTCAATTTAACTTATGATAATATTAAATCTAATTTAATATTGAAGTCAAATCCAATTTTAACTTAATTAAATCCAATTTAATATTAAGAAAAACATTTTAGGAAAAAGGGGTTTTGACAAATCACGGGTCGAATTTGTCTATTAGGATCAAACCCTAATATTCATTAATTTATATATATATATTTAAATATTAAAAATATAAAAATATATATATATTAATATACTGGGCCGGGCCCAGCGCCCGTTAAGGCACACGGAAGTGCGCCGGGCTAAGGCCCAGCGCATGCGTGCTGGGCTAGGGCGGCTGATGCCGCCCTAGTTCCGTCACCCTACCCCTTTTCCCTTTTTTTTTTTATGTTTTTCTAATTACATGAGCAGCGGTGGTGCTCACGTGTGCTTCAAAAACACAAGGTGGTGCCATCCTGATTCGCCGTTGCCGGCGGCGAAAAAACATGTAATCGTGCGACGATTTCAAGGCGATGAATATTTTCAAAATTTCAAATTTAACAACGAATATTAAACATATAAAATCAAATTTTAAAAATCCAATTTTAACCAACATAATCTTAAATGCAAAAATCATCAGATCCGTTTAAGTCGGCTCTGATACCACTGTTAGTAATCCTATACATGAAAACAGAGAATTGCAGCGGAAGATTCGAGGATTCCTACTGGCAGATCACAAAAATAGATCTGATGATTTTTAATGGGTTTCGCGAAAATTAGAACGAATAAAAATACCTTTTTGATTCGTTTACTCATTCGGCAGAACAACAATCCTCCAAGGGCTCCTGTCTCTAAAACTTCACGCGAAACGAGCCTTCCAAAGATCCCGAAACTCCTCATTCTTTGCAGTAGTGGATGGCTAGAGAGGAGAGAGGGGAGAGAGTTCTTTTTCTTTTTTGTTGTGTTTCTTTCTTCTCTTTTGGGTTTGTTCCACTGTAGGAGTCCTTTTAAACTCAACTAGCTTGTGGAACAAGTTAGAGGCTACTCCAACCCTAAGTGGCCGCCCCTCCTAGGGCTTCCTTGGACTGGGTGGGCTTTTAATTGGCTTGTCTAATTTCTAGCCCATCTGTATATATTTAATTTAAATCCAATTTAAATATAATATATACTATTAATTAATTCCTTTTAATTAATATACTAATTAAATAATTTAATTTAATCTAATTAAATTAAATATTTTATTAATTGATTTAATCTAATTAAATCAATCAGTCCATTTAATTCTTTCTAAAAAATTTACACAAAAAGATATATCTCGTTCGTTTCTTATAGCGCGACTCTTTAGGTTGTGAACCATGTGTGTACAAGAAAGTTAATGGGAGAGCCATAAGCTTTTTGATGCTCTTCGTTGATGACATTCTTCTCATTGGGAGTGATGTAGGAATGTTACAAACAACGAAGGGTTGGTTGTCGACCTAATTTTCAATGAAAGATATGGGAAAAACATCCTGCGTTCTTGGTATGAAGATACACCGAGAAAGAGAAAGTAGATTGCTAGGACTCTCCCAATCTAAGTACTTAGAACGAATCTTGAGTAGATTTAGTATGGAGATTCTAAAAAAGGATTTCTTCTAGATAGGCATGGAATCCCTCTCCCTAAATCGATGTCCCCAAGGATACCCGAAGAAAGAGAGAGAATGTCAAAGATTTTCTATGCTTCGGCAATAGGTAGCATTATGTATGCTATTCTATGTACTAGACCGGATGGGCTTATGCAAATAGTGTATCAAGCCGGTTCCAGTTGAATCCAGGGGAATACCACTGGACTGCCGTGAAAACGATCCTGAATTACTTAAGGCGTACTCAAGATCTCTTTCTAGTATACGACGAAGGAAAATTGGAACTAGAGTACTACATGGATTCTAGTTTTCAATCGGACGTAGATGATCTTAAATCAATATCCGGATATGTGTTTATACTCAATAGAGGAGCTATAAGTTGGAAGAGCTCCAAGCAGGAGACGACGACTGACTCCCCCACAGAAGCTAAGTATATAGTTGTTATTGAAGCGGCAAATGAAGTTGTTTGGATAAGGAACTTTATCCATGAATTGGAGGTAGTTCCCTACATTGTCAATCGGTGCTCCTGTACTATGATAACAATGGAGCTATAGCTCTATCAAAGGAGCCTAGGTCTCACCAAAGATCCAAACATATTCTTAGACGATATCATCTCATTAGAGAGATAGTGGAAAGAGGTAATGTTCGAGTAGACTGTGTCGACTCGGCGGAAAACGTAGCAGACCAATTCATCAAAGCTCTGAGTCAAAGTGTATTTGAAAAACATCTGGAAATGATGGGACTAAAGTACAAGGGCAACTGGCTCTAGGGCAAGTGGGAGATTGATAGTGTTAGGTGCCCGACGAGCCAATTGTTCTGGGCTCTGCCATCTTAAATGTAAAAATACTATGACAGTCTTGTTTTAAATATATTAAATATTTCTTTATGTTATGCTTATTTATTGTTATATCTAGTGTTAGTATAGATAAATATCCCATGGATTACATATGGCTAGGAGAGCGGTCGGGATACATATGGAATGCTCTCAAATACCCTAATCCTAAATACTGTTCCAAGTCATAGAGGCTATGAGATGTGGGATATCACCGGCCTCGACAAGACTTGTTCGTGCATGTAACTCTCCCAAGAGATTGACGCATTCCATTATCGATGGCTTGTATGGTAATACATGTATAAAGATTCATACTTTGATTATGGAATCGAACGGCCCCCTGAAGGACTCCTTTTTGGTGTTGTCGAACATGGAGTCCTTGGGTTTCATAGTGTGAAATTAATCTTTAGACCTAAGATGTCATTTGGAAAGGGTACTATCCACTATGCTTTGATATGCACGTGCACTCCAGGAGAGTCATATGCCGTGTATGTTAGGTATAGTCTGATAGTGCAGTGGAACAAATGGTAGTCGAAGAGGGATTCATCCAGGGTCACGAATACTCGGTATTTCCTATGCTGTTGCGAGAATCTAAATGATTGTTAAAAGGCTTTGATAAAAGAAATTGTCTTCTGAGAGGGATTAGTGGTCCCGGATTAGAAGACTGGATCATTAGATGTCACAACACAATCATAGTTTCTAAGGTTATTAGGGTTCGACCGTTGCCATACCCTAAACCATAGATGGGAAACTGATGAAGGGATTCTACTCACATGCCGATCATAACACAGATAGGTTTTGTTTTTCATTGTTAACATCTAGGAAGTCATGACGACATTGCTACATCGAACCACGACCAATAGGTGCCTTGGATTAATTTGGTGAAATTAATCCAAGGCCTAGTTAATTAGTTAGAATAATTAAAGTAACCTGAGGGGATGTATTGCTAGCTTGTCAACGAGCCTGAGGGGTCGCGCACATAACTTAGTGTAGTACCTATTGGCTAATTAATTCTTTGTGAATTAATGGAAGGATTAATTAATTGGATTTAATTAATCAAGGAAAATGAATTAATTTAACGAGATTAATTAATGTCCTATAATTTAATAATAGAATATTAAATTGGGAAGGACTAATTAATTAATAAAGAGAAAGAAAAATAAAATAATATATATACATTTGCACGCGTGGCGTCTATATGTGTATGTGTGGATTTGGTGGAAAGATTTATGTTGCTCACCAAGTTTGTAATATATATATATATATATATATATATATATATATCCTATAAATATATTTGGTAGAATCTTTAATTGGTTAAGGTAACTAATTAATAAGGAAGGATTTTATTTGATGTATGTTAGGATATTAAGAGATATGATAGTATCTAGTTAGTTAGTTGGAAAGAGTCCAACTATTTAAGGAAAGATAATAAAAGAAAAAGGAAAAAATATATATATATACACACACATACACGTCTCTCCCTAATTTTTAGGGAGAAAGAGGCGTGTGTGTGTAGGGTTTTTACCCTAGGTGGACTCTATATATACATCTATGTGTTCCACCTATTTTAAAGATAAAAAAAAGGATTTTGATAAAAATAATACAAGTCCTTTTTCTCTTATTTCTCTCCTAATTTTTCTTTCATATTAATTTTTCAAACTCATGTGCTGAGGGCGAAGAATACTTAAATAATTCCATACTCTTTTTTCTCAAAAGTCGAGATTCGATATTCTCCTTTCTAGCACTGGTGGAGATAATTGAGGGTACAAGCTAGGGTGTGGATACATCTCAGAGGCGCAACGCTTGGGGCGCTAGGACAAATCAAGTTCTAAGACTGTAGCAGGGAGTAGCTTAAAAAGTGTTTTTGCTTTAAGGTCTACAAGAGGTAAACACGAGTAAACTTTCTCTTATGATAGTTTTGAATCTGATGGTACCATGTCTACCTAGCCCTAATTTTGGGGAATGCCACTTTAATTTTTCAAAATATATGTTTTTCGCTGCGCCGGTGTTCCCGGGGGTTGTACCGATCCCAAACACAAAATTCATATTTGACCAGTTTTTTTTTTCGAAATTCGGTTTGATCGAAAAATCAAACCGAACCCAGTTGAACTTGTTTGGTTCGGTTTTCGGTTTGAAATTTTGAAAAACCAAAATTTTGGTTCGATTACTGACCGAACCGAAGCGATGAACACCCCTAAAGAGGGTGCGTGGATATATTTATTTTAAAGAGTTTATACGTTCTTAGTGTTTATAAGATGTTTTTGAAAATTAGAGTCTATAGACTATCTATTTTATAAGGTTTTAAAAATCAAAGTGAAGATCTTCACTCATTTTTCAGAAACTTATAAACTCTTAACAATTTATTTGGAGAGTTTAAAAGATGTTTTGCTAATAAATATATCAAACACTATGTAAAAACTTATAAGCTTGTTAGACAGGATAGAGATTTATAGGTAACCCTAAACTCTGTAGCATTAGGGTTACGTTATAGTCTCTCACATGTAACTATTTAAACCTTGCTTTGCAATACAAGTCTCCCTATGCGGTTTTACATAATCTAATATGGTATCAGCCTAGAGGTTTTTTCTTCAACCCTCATGATCTCCCTTAGCTTCGGCCACCCTCAAGCCGCTGTCTCCCATCCGCCGCCTCTACCTCCGCCGTTGTCTCCCTGGCCGTCACCTCTTCTCCTCTATATCTCTCCTTCAAATCTCTACTCCCTATGACAACCGTGTCAAATGCTACCATCTCGTTCTCTCATCTTCCGCCACCGCCATCTCTGCCCTTGATGGCGCTGTACTTTCTCTCTCTCTCCCCTTCTCTACTTTTTTTATTAAGGTTTTCTGCTCATCTCTGTTTGGGTTTTTCCTCATCCACCCTCATGATGAGAAGTAACAACAAGGACGCCTTCGACATCGCTGATCTTAGCGCTGTTGTGCTCTCTTCTCCTGAATATGAGTCTTTTGTCACCGTTACTTCTCTAACATCTACTCTTGTCTCTTTTGATGATCTTCGGGCGAACCTTCTCCAATTTTATGAGTGTCTTCATCAAAATCACTTCTCCATTATCTCTCCTTCTTTCCATAGCTTCCTCTTCTTCCTCACACTCTAACCCTGCTGGTGGTAAAGGTCGTGAAAATCATTGTAGTCGTGGTTCAGTTTCCGGCAGTGAAAAAAAAACCACAATGGTCGTTGTTCTCCTATATGCCCTGGAAACATTCTCCTCAACACTCTACTCAACATTCTCCTCTATACTCTACTCAACATTCTCCTCAGCACTCTTCTCGCCTATCCTCTTAGCATTCTCTGTGCACGGACTGTCATCTCAACTCTTCTTGAATTTTTGATCCAATCAAAGTATTCGAAAACCTCTTGTTCTGACTACAGGGGTGTGTTAAATAGGATACATATTTATATGTTTCCTTGTATATCATTTTATATCTCCTTGTATAAGACTATCAATTGAGTCGGGCCTGCCTGAAGCTCGATGGCTCGACCCATTTATATTTGAGCCGGACTTAATTAAATACGAGTCTGGCTAAGTTTGAGCCTTTAGACTAGGCCCGATAAATTTGTGATCCGAGCCTAAGGTTAACATGGCTCAGCTCAATATAAGCCTGATTCGATTAAAAACTTAGAATATATATTAAATATTAATAATATGTTTTATAGTGTGTACCAAAGTATTTATTGTCAAACATTTTCATATTTTAACTTTTATACAAATAACAAAAAATAAAATTAGGTGCAAATATTGGCTTGGTGGCCTATGTTTTTAATAGCTTATTCTTGGTTAAACAGTTGGGATTGTGCCCTTGATGCCAACGAGGAGTTAGAATGATATAGGGCACCAATTTATATTGTACACACTTCTTATATCAACCATTTATGTTCTGTTCATGTAATACTATATGGCATTAATAAGTTACGAACAAACAACAAGTCCATGTGTATCAAGGCAAACCTTTCACTCCTTATTGGATAAGGAAATGGGCACTAGAAGGATTTGGTACTTGAACACTTAAACGGTTCGCAAGTCAGAGCATCTCGATTGGGCATTGAGATTCGTGTAAACTTATATGACACATGCTCTGTCAATGAGTGCCGATCAAACACTATGAATAGTGGGAGTGTGTGTCATAGATACGTTAATGGGATTAGTGTATTCGAACACAACTCGTTAATGATTGGATTACTGATTATGATAGTATGCGTGAGCCTTAGACCTGAGGAGTTACGGTCACAGTGTGCTTGTGACATTAGTTCTATCATCAGAGTAATTAGGCCCAATTCACACATTGATGGAGCCAACCTCAAAGTGCGTTCCAATGGACAAGTATCGCTTGTGAAGTGATTTTCAAGAGGTAATTTACTGTCTCGAAAGTAAACGAAAAGTATCACATGCGATAATAAATAAATGAGATTGAAAGTCTCTGGCCAGAGCTCATGAACTAACTCGTGTTGGACACGGAGGTCAGTTTGGTAATTTCATGTTACTATGACTCTTAGCATTTCATTAAGGCCTGTGAGTTTGACATATTCCATGACTCTCACTCGATCGGGATACGTCAGTGGGGTCGCATGGTGTGAGGGGCTGATGTGGTTTGGGTGGACTAGGACTGGGGTAGGGGTAGGGTAAGCTTGGTGAAGAAGATGTTTTTCTTTCTTTCTTTTTTTGTTTAATTTTCTTGGATTTAAAAAATTATTTAGCATATCATAATTTTTGTAGTTTAATGTAAACTAATTTCTGTATTTAGTATATTGTATTTTTTGTATATATATTATAATTTTTGTGTATATGGTACATGAACACTCCTTATTTATTTAGTAATTAACATGTGCCCTTTAAAGATATATTAGTCCACATACAAAGTTTTAGTTTTTCCTTCTTTGTCATGGTAATTTACCCAACCCCTATAGATTTTTGGCAATTAGGGTGCAATTTTTTTTTTGAGGGGGGAGGTGGTCATGGCCATTTCTAGAAGTGCGAAATGCTTGTGTAATTATTCTCTTTCCGTTTATATGGTATGATGTTTAATTTGGCTAGATTTGATGAAAATTTGGGAAGTACTTGCTTAATGTTATTTGTTGTTTCCACTGGAGAAGGATCTAGTGATACTTCTTTTATTATTTTTAATAATTTTTGGAAGTTCGAGTTTTGAGACAATAAAACTGAGGTCGTTTTTGGGAAAATTCAACCTCTCAAAGACACACGTCAAATTCATCCATTGAGGAATTAGATTACCAAGGATGGACGAATTCTTGTGTAATTATTCTCTTTCCTTTTATATGGTATGATGTTTAATTTGGCTAGCTTTGATGAAAATTTGGGAAGTACTTGCTTAATGTTATTTGTTGTTTCTACTGGAGAAGGATCTAGTGCTACTTCTTTTTATTATTTTTAATAATATTTGGAAGTTCGAGTTTTGAGACAATAAAAGCTGAGGGCGTTTTTGGGAAAATTCAACCCCTCAATGACACACGTCAAATTCATCGGAGTTAGATTACCAAGGATGGACGAATCCTCGAAGCCCCAAGTATGACTAACATATAGGTGCATATGATTGGATCTCTTATCGCAGGAATGATTGTAATTATTCGTGTAATGGGACCTATAGTCTTGTCACATTTTATACACCACTGACTTTTGGTTTGTCAAAGGCATTTTTAAATGGTGTGTCATTTTGTGTTTTTTATCTTTTAAAAATATTACATACACATATCAAGCATAAATAAATTGAAATATGAGATAAAATATCAATTTTATGACATAGGATTCAAACCGTGTCAAAAGAGGCTTCCTGCTCAAAAGCTCCTCTAATTTTTTTTACTTTGGTTTTCCAGGGATGTAGGAATTTATCACTGGATAATTTTAAAAAAAAATGTGCCTTAAGAATTGATACTTAAGAACTGTTAGAACTAAGGTGAATTACATTTCTACTCCTGAAAATAGATCTAATTACAAAAAATCCCTTGTTTATGCAATCACACAGTCTATTCGAGGTATGTTTCCTCTAACAAGTACCTTATCAGCTAGTTGATGTTAGGTTTTTCGGTTGATGTAGTAGAAAATTGAATGGGACTTCTTATAAATGACCTTCCGAAGGTGGGATTTGTGTGGAGGCATTTTTCAGCCAAATTTCAATGATGATAAAAGCCTTTTCCAATCCCAAAGGGTAATTTGTTGATAATTCTTTTTTACCTCCACTTATTTAATTTCTTTCCGCTTAATTTTAACTTTTAAGCTTTTTTTTGGTTGATACGTAGTAGATTAACTTTGTAATTCTTTGCTATTTTAACATTTCTCTGCTAAATCTCCTCATCACAATTTACATACATATAATTTTATACCAACAATTCTTATAGTTAGAAGCATTTGAACATTGATTGTTATTTGATAATTTAAAAATATTGTTTAACTTTCTTATTGGTTCATTGCCATTACATTCAATGAATTCTATAAGGCCAAACAATGTCAATATTTGATGTATAGGGAACAATTTTGTCCTTCAAGTTGTAAGCCAGCTTAGGCATCTAATTATTAAGAGATGAGATGCGGCGAGATTGTTGATTAATAATATCAGTGGTGGAAGGACTTTGTTCCAAGACAACTTCATAACCATCACTCCAATTTTCCATTCCTTGAGCCATTACTTGCCAAAAGATCGCACCCCCGCATGGGCCTCCAGTTTTTGCGCAACTATAGACACTATTGAATATGTCCCCAAGATACTTGTCCCTAGCTCCAACATTGTAACCAGATGATCTTGAAGACTTGCCGAACTCACTTACTATGAGTGGCTTCCCCAGAACAACTTTGGAGTCATTTATGTGTGCTTGGATCCATTTATCAACAAATTCAGCTTGGACCTCGTCGTTACCAGAAACCCTGCAGTATATATGCAGCAAATTATTCATTTAATAAGTATATATCATGACAATTCTTATCTATATTAAGTTTAACTGAAGTCCAATGATCACATATCAAATTCATTCATGTTTGTGATTGTAGCTCTTTCTAAAGTATATAACAATTATGGGACAAGTACAATTCATTTATTATATAATTGACTTAAGTTCAATCATGGTATATCTAGGTGAAATTTGCATATAGAGAAATATTACTATGTTGTCGTATTTCTAAATTCAAGCCTTCTTAGTTAGCTTATAATGTTACAAGTTCGACAACAATTTTATACGTTTCTAACATATGGAAAGAAGAAGAAAATGTACAGATTATGTTAGTGAATTGTATATACCATTGATCAGGATACAAATGAATTGTAGCAAAATCTACATCAGGAATGAGATTGTTGGAGATGAAATCGGTTCCAACTTCATAACCAGGATTGAACTGTTTCTTTTCGGGCATTGACTCCCCATAAAATCCCTCCATCCCAACTTCTAGAAGATGGTTCTTGTCAATTGATTTTACATGAGCTGACATTTCTGCAACCCAATCCTACAAATTAAAGAGAGTTCAGTAGTTTGTTGATATTTCTATAATATCGTCTACAAATCAGTAAGAAAAATTTTGATTTGAATATCGAAGAGATGAGATGTAGTAAGAAGTTAATTTGATCATGTATGTTTCTCCAACCCCAAAGCAACGTGTGAAGCTATTATTAAAAGAACACAACATTTGTTGACTATAGAGACAGATAGAAAGTGAGAAAGAGACTTGGATGGCTTTTCCAGAGGAATCATATTGCGAACGAGGTTCGTTCATTAGCTCCCATGCAAATATGGTAGGATCATCTCTATATGCTATCCCAGTTATTGAATTGACTCTTGTGACCACAGCCTGCACCACATAAATAGGAAATCAACGAACTTTTCACTAAAAACAATGATTTCTTAAAACAACAAAAACATATATGGTTTCACTCTACAGACAGAGGTTCTGTGAAAAAAAATAGTTAGATGATATTATCCCTCCTTTTGTTCATTTGAATGAAAATTTAAAGAAAATTTGATACCAATACAATTATTATATATATTTACTGCTTTATAAGTAAAGTTATTTTACTTGTTGCTCTAGTGATTTTCAAATATTATGGATTTTTTATATTATTTTTCTCCAACAAAAATATAATGAGATTTGATTTCATTGCTCTAGTTTTCTTTTACCCTACCTTGATGTGATTCTTGTAGTAACTCTTGACAATAGAATTAGTGAAAAAATCATCATCATTCAAGTATTGACCCTGGTCTCTTGCCCATTGAACATATTGCTTTTTCCCTCCAAAACCTTCCCAATTGTTCACCAAACTTAATATCAAATAAATGCCGTTCTTTTTGGCTTCAGACACCACAAAATCCAGTCCCTGAAAAAGAGCCAAAAATGAATTAATCAAATATTTATAAATGCATCCACATATGGACAAGCAAAGTAGTTAAGTATTACGTACAACGATTGCTTATATGTGGTGAAGGTAGAGACGATGCTAAAGGGTTAGACTTGGCAGTTAAATGAAATAAAAAGTTCTTTACCCATCAAATACTAATTTGTTCTTGTGAATTAAAATGTACTTAGTGTGTGTCACACTTGACGAGTGTTAATAATTACTTCAAATTATAAAAAAGATTACTTTCATAAGGCAACAGGGGAGAACACCAGGTGTATTATAGAATAAATCACACCAAGAGAAAAAAATAATCTCTTTTACTTATAAAAGACTATAATAGATATCTTGTTCCTCGGCGACTAAAAATCCCCCTTATACAACTATATATATGGAATTATTTTGATGTACCTTGAACATATCCTCATTATATGAACCGGGAGATATCTGCAATGCTCTATAACCACCATCACTGAAAGCCCAAGTCCTCGCAACATTCATCCCATACTTAGAGGCCTCCTTGAAGGTATCCGTCACCTTGTCCTGAGTCAATGGGTCAGACGCCATGTACATTAACCAGTAAGCATTGAAGCCATTGAAATACAATGACCTCCCGTTGATCATAAAACGACTGCCTTTTGTCTTCACAAAACTATCACGGGCTGCCCTCGCATCGCTATAAGCGATCAAAAGGGCTACCAAAACAAAACAAATAATCAAACTTTTTCTCCACATTTTGGATTGATATATTTCTCAAATGTATTGTGTATGAATGTGTGTGTGGATTCTTGCTATTATGCATGGAGAAATGGGTATATATAGGGGAAGGTTGATCTTTGAGACTAGGTAAGGATGGGATGAGATTATGGGCTATTGCTTGAAGACGGCTCAAAATACAAACTACGTTCTACTTTAACTTGGATCATATCTATATGCTACTTATTATCTTATTATGTGTATCTTTTGGAATTGTTTGGAAGAGAATATGATATGTAAGATACCAAAAGATTACATACATGAAGTCACATGGCAAAAAAAGTTTAATAGTTGTTATGTAATTTATATGTATACTTCAATAAGAATTATCAGTGAAAAGAAAAAACTTCACCTTCAACAATCGAAAAAGTGTACGTTTTCCGCGTATTTTTGAATGAAAAGACCTTTCTGCCCTAAAAGAGAGATTCAAATTGAGAAAGTTTCATTTTCCCGGGAATTTTGCTTGCTTTTCAAGGGATTCTTCCCCCCTCATCAGTTGAGTGCTTTCACTCCTTTCCCTCCGGTCTGGGTGAGTTCACAAATCAGATGGAGAGCCACCCATGCTAGGTATGAGTCAGGCGCTAGTTGGAGTTCAGCTTATGGACATATCTGCACGAAAGTAATTAATGCATAAGATATTTTTCAAGTGCTTGATAGATAAAGTTCAATTTATATACTTGTAAATTGTGAAATATTTGCACTATATCTACAATTTTGTTATTTTCCTTCTATTTCCCCCAATAATCTAATTGTAGTGAAGTTATTATGAAAGATAGTTTGTGTCAGCTTATAGATTAGTTCAATAGGTGAATTACCGAAGATAAACCAAGATCAAGAAATAAATCTAGCCTATGATAACATAAAAATTAATATGGTTCAAATTAGTTATGTTCACGATCAAATTAGATCTTTTTGATTTTCAGAAATGACACATATTACAATGTAAAAGCCCCTATATAGAGCTAACGACATGATAAACAAAGAATTTTAAACCTAGTCAAAAACTGTCTAGCAAAAAACACAACCAAAATGCAACCAGCTACTGCCTAGTGACCCTACTACTGTCGACGCCGTGACTTTTGACAATCCAACCCCCTCGCTACACCCTCTGTCGCCACCACGACGGCCATCGAAACCCAATTTTGTGGTGGTGAGGATTCCGCATCCTCCGTCTCAATGTTCCTTTCTGAACGGCGCAGCATTTCTTGTTTTTGCATTTAAGTGCTTTCTCATTTTTACAGTGAATCTTGTGATATAATTTTTTTATTAAAAACTCTTTGTGATCACGAAATAGCCTAAAAATCCCTCGTTCTTAAAGAAGTCTGTAAAAAGCACTTTTTGTTAAAAAGATAGAAAGAAATATGTGTTTTTTGTTGGTGAAATAACACTATTTTACCTTTTATATTGTTTGGAGAATGTATAAATGACAAATAAGTATGTCAATAAAGATGAAAAACATAAAAAATACGCTCGTTTTTTTACAAACTTGGGTTTTTGCAGACTTCTTTAAGAACACATGGGTGATTAGGCTATTGCGTAATCACATGAGTTTTTTAACAAAAAAGTCATAACACAGGGGTTTTTTGTGGCATTTATCCCCATTAATTTCTTTGTACCTTATCCATCAAGTTACGTTGGAGTTCAAAAATAATAAGATCTAATTTATTATAGGTTCCATTACAGTATATGGTGCTATAAATACATTATTGTTATGAATAATTCATTAAATGGATGTCCATATAACTCCAATACATAATTTAGTGGATTCACCTACAACTCCAATATCTCATTTAATGGATTCACCTACAATTCCATTACCTCATTTTGTAATCAATATTTTATCTTGTTTTGTGCCTATAAATAGGCTTTGCCATTGTATTGAGAAAGACACCAAAATCAAAGAAAGAATTCTCTTCTTAATTCTCTAGTCTCTCTACTTTAGAATATTTGAATATATTTCATAATATTTGGGGTTATTTCATAACACGTTATCAGTACGATCCGTCTCAAGGTGTTAATCATTTTGAAATTTGGCTAAAGATATACATGGGGTACTCAACGTATGATGTAAAATCCATTGAGAGATTTCCGTGAGTTATTATGAGTTTGTAAAGAAAATTGATGGACAAGATTTTTAAAACAAAGCAAGAAGAAAAGGTACGTATATTTCAATATTTAACAAAAATAGAAATATGCAATAATTCTCTTGATATTTGGAAAGAAGACATATGTATATGTGCATATATTTGATTAGTATTATTCTTTTGAATAATCCTATCATGTTGAAAATACTTTAAGAAGTTGAATGATTGTTATGTTATTCATTTATACTTTGATAATAGTATTATATTGATGAATCTTGAAAAAACTTGACTTTGTGACTCTTGATATTACGAGAAAAAATTATTTTTCTTGGGCGTTAGATGTTGAAATTCATCTTGATGCAAATAACTATACTCCATTCCCTGAAGTGAATGTGTTGAGCAATATATAAATTCATATATGCAAATAACTATACTCCATTCCCTGAAGTGAATGTGTTGAACAATATATAATTATTTTAATCATGAGTCCCGTCCAACTAGGTCTGCTATATTCCCTGAAGTGAAAGTAGCAGCACATAACTATTTTAATCATTAAAGAAATCATGGACGTGGACGTGGTCGTGGATATGGTTATGGAAATCGTGGTAGTTATTCAAAGAACACATCTTTCCACCAGAAGTGGAAAAATAATGAAGAGAAACATGAAAGTGGCCAAAATAGCAAATTTGTGAAAAATTTATGCTATTGTTGTGGTGGTAAAGGTCATTGGTCATGTACCTGTCGTACACCAAAGCATCTTGTTGACCTTTACCAAGAATCGCTAAAAAGTAAAAGAAAGAAAATAGAAACAAATTTTGCTTTTGAAGAAGGCGATTCTGATCATGGCCGATTTTGATGACACTCATTTAGATGTTGCTAATTTCTTTGATGATCCTAATGAAAAAATTGATCACTTGATTGGAGATTGAAGTGTTCAAAAATAAATTTGTTAAATTTTAATTCTAGTATTTTATAAATAAATATTTAAGCATGTTGTTTTCTTTTTAAGAATGAATTTATTCATAAGATTATCGTTTCTTATATTAAATAATATTGTTTGATATTGATTTATTTCTTTTTATGTTTCAATAAAGAATGAGTATTTACTCGATCAGCAACAACATCAATAATGAAAATATATGTCTCGCTGATAGTACAACAACTCACACCATCCTCAAAAATAAAAAATACTTCTCTTATTTAGTAATGCAAGAAGCCAATGTTAATACTATATCGGGTAGTGCAAAATTAATTGAAGGCTCCGACAGAGCTAATATATTGTTACCCGGAGGAACACTATTTTATATTGATGAAGCATTATATTCTACTAAGTCTCAAAGAAATTTACTAAGCTTCAAAGATATCCGCCGAAATGGATATCATATTGAGACAACAAGTGATGGCAATATTGAGTATTTTTACATCAGTAATACAATATCTGGTAATAAATGTATATTGGAAAAATTGCCTGCATTTTCCTCCGGTTTGTACTACACGCATATATCTACTATTGAAACACATGTTATCGTAAACCAGAAGTTTGCGAATCAAAATAAGTTTGTTATTTGGTATGACCGGTTGGGCCATCCCGGATCAATTATGATGCGAAAGATAATTGAGAATTCATGTGGTCATCCATTGAAGAGCCAGTAGATTCTTCAATCGAATGATTTCTCATGTGCTGCTTGTTCACAAGGAAAGTTGATCATTCGACCATCAACAACAAAAGTAGGAAGTGAATCTCTTACGTTTTTGGAACGTATTCAAGGCGATATTTGTGGACCAATACACCCGTCGTGTGGACCATTTAGATATTTTATGATTTTAATTGATGCATCAACCAGGTGGTCACATGTATCTTTGTTATCAACTCGCAACCTGGCGTTTGCGAGATTGTTTGCTCAATTGATTAGACTTCGAGCACATTTTCCTGATTATCCTATTAAGAAGATACGCCTTGATAATGCGGGTGAATTTACTTCCAAAACGTTCAATGACTATTGTATGTCCATTGGAATTGATGTTGAACATCCTGTAGCACATGTTCATACACAAAACGGTCTAGCAGAATCGTTTATTAAAAGTCTGCAGTTAATTGCAAGACCTTTACTTATGAGATCAAAACTTCCTATTTCTTGTTGGGGACATGCTATTTTGCATACAGCAGCACTTATTCGCATAAGGCCAACAAGTTATCATAAATTCTCCCCATTACACTTGGTTTTTGGTTAGGAACCAAATATTTCCCATCTAAATTTTTTTGGATGTGCGGTATATGTTCCAATTGCTCCACCACAACGCACTAAGATGGGTCCTCAAAGGAAGTTGGGAATATATGTTGGATTCGAATCTCCATCGATAATAAAGTATCTAGAGCCATTGATTGGCGATTTATTTACGGCTCGATTTGCTGATTGTCATTTTGATGAATCAGATTTCCCAACATTAGGGGGAGAAAATAAGCAGCTGGAAAAGAAAATTAGTTGGAATGAATTATCTTTATATCATCTTGATCCTCGAACAAAACAAAGTGAACTGAAAGTTCAAAAGATAATTCACTTGCAAGGTTTAGCTAACCAACTGCCAGACGCATTTACTGACCTTAAAAAAAAGGTGATTAAGTCACATGTACCAGCTGTTAATGCTCCAGTAAGAATTGTTGTCCCTGAAGGTCAAAGTAATGAGTCTACTGCACGCCTGAAGCGTGGTAGACCTATCGGTTCCAAAGATAGTCATCCTCGAAAAAGAAAAGGAGCTAAGAATTAAGATGGTCTAATCGAGGATAAAATAACTCCAGAAGAGTCCCCAGTCATAACTAATATTTCGGTTCTAGAAGAACCTCAGGTACCTGAAAATTGTGAAAATAATGAGATCTCAATCGATTATGTTATGAACGGGAAACGATGGAATCGAAATGAAGTCAACGTTGATGATAAATTTGCATATAATGTAGCGCTAAATATGATGAATGATAATGAGGATCAAGAACCAAAGTCTGTTAATGAATGTCGACAAAGAAATGATTGGCCAAAATGGAAAGACGCAATGAGGGCAGAGTTAAACTCGCTTGAACCAACGAAAAGTTTTTGGACCTGTAGTCCGTACACCTGAAGATGTAAAAGTTTTTGGACCTGTAGTCCGTACACCTGAAGATGTAAAAGTTTTTGGACCTGTAGTCCGTACACCTGAAGATGTAAAAGTTTTGGAGAGTTCGTACACCCGAAGATGTAAAACCAGTAGGATACAAATGGGTATTTGTGCGAAAACGAAATGAGAAAAATGAAATTGTAAGATATAAGGCACGTTTTGTTGCCCAAGGGTTTTCGCAACGACCTGGCATAGATTATGAGGAGACTGATTCTCCTGTGGTGGATGCAACTATTTTTCGTTATATAATAAGTCTGGCAGTGCATGAAAAACTTGATTTGCGTCTAATGGATGTTATTACAGCCTATTTGTATGGCTCGCTTGATAATGATATATATATATATATGAAAATCCCTGAAGGATTTAATATGCCTGAAGCATATAAATCAAGTTCTCGAGAACATTATTCAATTAAATTAAGTAAGTCATTGTATGGACTGAAACAAACTGGATGAATGTGGTATAATTGTCTCAGTGAATATTTGTTGAAGGAAGGATATAAGAATGATCAAATTTGTCCTTGTATTTTCATTTGGAAATGAGTTTGTTATAATTACAGTTTATGTTGACGATTTAAATATCGTTGGAACTCCTGAAGAGATTTCAAAAACTGTTAATTGCTTAAAGAAGAATTTGAGATGAAAGATCTTGGAAGAACAAAATTTTGCCTTGGACTACGAATTGAATATTTAAAGAACGGAATTTTTGTATATCAAGACGCTTATATATCAAAGGTGCTAAAGCGTTTCTACATGGATAAATCACATCCATTGAGCATCCTGATGGTCGTAAGGTCACTAGATGTGAACAAAGATCCTTTTCGACCTCGAGAAAGTGATGAAGAACTACTTGGTCCTGAAGTACCATATCTAAGTGCAATCGGTGCACTAATGTATCTTGCTTGTCATACTCGACCTGATATAGCATTCGCTGTTAATCTATTAGCAAGATATAGTTCTTTTCCTACACGAAGGCATTGGAATGGGGTTAAACAGGTTATTTATTTACATGTGGTGGCACAACCATTTCATGGCGGTCTATGAAACAAACCATATCGGCCACATCATCTAATCATGCAGAATCTTAGCTATTCACGAGGCGAGTCGAGAATGTGTTTGGTTAAGATCTATAATTAAACATATTCGAGGGACTTGTGGTTTATCTTCTGGAAAAATGATCCCGACGATCTTATATGAAGATAATTCCGCATGTATCGCACAATTGAAAGAAGGGTACATTAAAGGAGATAGAACAATGCATATTTCACCAAAGTTTTTTTTCACTCACGATCTTCAGAAGAATGGTGATATCAATGTTCAACAAATCCGTTCAAGAGATAATCTTGCTGATTTGTTCACCAAGGCACTTCCCACAGCAACATTTGAAAAGCTAGTCTACAATATTGGTGTGCGTAGACTTAAAGATCTTGACTGATATTGTCATGAGGGGGAGATAATACGCGCTGCACTCTTTTTCCCTTAACCAAGGTTTTTCCCACTGGGTTTTCCTGGTAAGGTTTTTAATGAGGCAGCATCTGATTGTGTATTGAAAGAATTATGTACTCTTTTTCCTTCACTAGGTTTTTATCCCACAGGATTTTTCCTAATAAGGTTTTAACGAGGCATATTCTTAAGTGATGGACATCCAAGGGGGAGTGTTATGAATAATTCATTAAGTGGATGTCCATATAACTCCAATACATAATTTAGTGGATTCACCTACAACTCCAATATCTCATTTAGTGGATTCACCTACAATTCCATTACCTCATTTTGTAATCAATATTTTATCTTGTTTTGTGCCTATAAATAGGCTTTGCCATTGTATTGAGAAAGACATCAAAATCAAAGAAAGAATTCTCTTCTTAATCCTCTAGTCTCTCTACTTTAGAATATTTAAATATATTTCATAATATTTGGAGTTATTTCATAACAATTATGTTCCTTTCTTTCCTTTTTTTTTTTTTTTTTGCTAAGGAATATGTTCCTTTTTTAATTATTGTGAAATGAGTAGAAAGTCATATTTGACGTTTATGATATGGAACCTAGCTAGCTACTTTCACAAAAAAGTGTTCAAAGTTTGAAAATGATGGTTGTAGTCTTGTAGACATGAAAATAAAAATAAGTGGCATTCAATTTATTTATATATTTCTAAAATTAATTAAACGAATAGGTCTTTTATGGTTAAACAAATAATCGAAAAGAAAAAAGCAGAAAATGATAATGGAACAAGCAACCATATAACAGAATGTATTTCCCTTCTTCAAGAGTACAAGAAAAGATAAAGCAACGGTGGATCGATGATGATGCGAAATGGTTTTATCTTTCCAACTGTCTCATAAACTTTTTCTAACTTTTGTATCAGTTGTACGTATCCTATCACAGGAAATATATACGAGAATGCAAAATTCTGACGTGAATTTAGGGTTTAGGGTGAAAAATAAATATAGTTCACTTATTTTATAATCAATTACATAACAAATGTAATTTACTTTGTTTACATATTACACTCCAATTCGGCTACATGAATTAGGACTAGAATTTTGCAAAGACAAGTGAAAAACTAGTTAAGGAAAAATATATAGGATTAAATTCATTTGCCCCTTGTGCTATAGGGTTGGTATTAGTTACTCATTTACTAATAAAACTTTCAAATACATCCATAAACGACATTGATGAATAAAAGTGCCCGTGAGTTGTTTGCACGTAATATAACAATTGGTGCCTCTCCCTGCAATCAAATTCTTATAAGTTTGACCCCAAATTATATTCAATACCAAATTTACTAAATAAATCAAACTTCAATTAAAGAATCATTAAATAAAATCATAACCATATTTTAAAAAAAAAATCGGTCATATATATCATTCAATCGAAAGTTTACAATGCATGAAACAATACAATTCATATCGACTCAAACGATGTAGTAAGAACATTTGAAACACCAACTATCAAGTTCTTTAAGATAACAAATCTTAAAAACTCACAAACGAACACAAGAAAATTCTTGTGCAACTCCGATACAAGGAAAGATAAAATTCTCATTCGAGAGAGAAAGCAAACTCTCATACGAGAGAGAAAATAAAATACTAAACAAAATATCTAAAACGCTATATAAAAACTTAAGTATCACTCGTCTTCGTCTCATCAGATCTGTCTCTGTCTCTTTAGATCCATATCCGTCTCGTCAGATTTGAAGATGTGATGTACAACTTGAAGAAAGGTGCTCCAACCCAATTCACCGACAATAGTGGTGATAACAGTGATGAAGTAGATGACTGCTTCACCAAGCCATCGCCGACGGGGGAATATAGAAGAAAAAAGAAGATTAGGGTTTAGAGAGAGAGAGGGGAGTGAATTTTTGGTAAGAAATTTTTTTATCCTAATCATAACCGTATAGATAAGACATATCAAACTTAACATTACATCGTATTAAGTTTTTGTGAACATTATTAAATCATTATTTTTTTTATTATACGCCATACTTAATTCTACTAATAATAAATATTGTATGATTTGATAAGATAAACTGTGAACATTATTAAATCATTATTTTTTTTATTATATGCCATACTTAATTCTACTAATAATAAGTATTGTATGATTTAATAAGATAAATTGACAAAATTAGGGTAATGATATTGACACTCCATAAATTATAACTATAGGAGCTCCACTTTTAGTTTTAAATTTAAAACATGAAAAGAATGCCCATAGATCTTAAACTATATTAATTATAATTTACAAAAAATAAATCAAAACAAAAATATTATCAAGCTATAGATGTTCTCTTTACTATTTTATATCAAGTTAGTCCATTTAAAATCTAGAACATGATCCACAAAACACACTAGCATGTTATATTTGATAACAAGTTATAATATAAACCAACAAAAAATTAAATTCCACATAAATTCTCTTCACTTGACTACATATTCGCGCCGAGTAATCAACTTCAAATATTTGTTCCTTCAATAAAATACATCAACACCAACTACGCATAAAATGTTTAAATCAATCTTGTCTCTATTAATAAAAACAACAATGATAGAAGTATTTAATACTTTGTAAACATGCATATATAAAGAAACAAAATACATGAGTATTTCATATCTGAATACACAATAAGTTAACAAAATATTTTCCTTTTTGGTAATTTAAGGTTCATATTGTATAATTTTATGATTGAATAAAAACATATATTTGACATTATTGTACAATTTATAAACATATTCTCTAGAAAATTAAAGAGAGAATTCCAATACAACTCCATAGAAAAAGAAGTTCACAGTAGAAGATAAAAATATATCCGGTGAAAAAGTTCATAATGAGAAATAAAAACATATGAGATACAAGGATTTAACTGGATATTAAAATACATATATTTGTTTCATAATTTTTTTTAGGCTATTATTTATATGGGTGTTATTGTCATTTTCATAAATAGGGATAAAAATGCTAATTTGTGAAGGTTCAATATCAATTCCCCAATATTATTATATTGTTTTTAATAAAATGACATGCACATGCACTTACCTCGTTTGAACTTAATTTATTAACAAAAATATGATGAAATATATAGAGAGGAAATCAAACTATTCGAGTTCGACTTTTCAAAAACCATTTGAACTCGATTAAATTAATCATAAGATCAAACCCACACATGAATTTTGAAACATAATAAAAACTCAACCAAACTTCAACAATACCCCAATTCCTTTACATTCTTAACATCAATTTAAGTGTTTATTGCCGTGACATACCTCACTACAAGAAAATGAGCTATTTGCAATGGAATATTGACCATGACAGTATAGCCAACTATGGTGGAAAACCTATATCCACCTCAGCAGTAACAGCTGATGTGGATATTAATACTTCCACCACTGCTACAAATAGCTGAGGTGGACGTAGCAATATCCACCACCGCTACAATGGCTGAGGTGGATACAGAAGCATCCACCACCACGTAATTTGAAACATTTCTTCTCTTCAGCAAAATCTGAGAGAAACTCACAAAACTCAGGCGCGATCCTTGATTTACAATTCCTCCCCGCCAACACTCAAATTGCCGCCATCGGAATGTAATTGCAGCCACCGGAAGTCAATCGCCTCCATCGGAAGTCAATCGCCTTCGTCGGAAGTTAATCGCCACCGCCGGAAGTCAATTGTCGCTACAGGAAGAGAATCACCTCCGCCGGAAGAGAATCGCGCTCGTTCATGAATCTTTGCTGCCGCTACCTCTCTGACGCCCATGTTTCCGCGCTCAGAAGCCACCGCCGAAGCTCAATATTCGTCGCTCAAGGTCATAACTTCTCATACCACTGAATTTCTATTGTTTGTTTCTTGAAGATATCATGTCTAAACCCTAGAAAGCTTAAAAACGGATCATTGCAATTGAAGCTTCAATTTCTAGGGTACACATTTAATTTATCTTTTTTATGTCTTTCCAAATCAGTTTATTTGAGAAGAATAGAAGGAGCAGAGGTACTGTCTCAATTGATTCGCCATTTGTTTCGACCTCCGAATATGATAATGATGAGGTACTGCTTCAATTTTAATCGGTCTTTCAGTTGTTGAGGCTTCTTAAGGTGAAGTATAGAGTTCCAATTTTGCCAAATTTTGGATTTTTTAATAATTTTGTAGCAGAGTACTTACTAAGGCAAGATGAGACAGTTCAATTTTTGATGTGGCTATCAATTTTAATAATGATAGGAAAATGCTTTTGAAGATTTTTTTAATGTGCAAAAGAGATTATCATTGTTCCTGAACTCGAGCTTGTGAATTCTCATAAAAATTGCTGTCGAAAGAGGATCTTACGTGATCGCACTCATTAAAAATTGTTCCTCTCTCGTTGGTCGCTGCCGAAGCTAAAATTCGCGCTGCTCGACCTTGTATCTTCTCATTTTAATCGCCGTTGGATGATAAAAGTGAGCTCCTAATTTTATAGTTCCTGTTAGGAATTTAATGTTAGATGTTTTGATGATGACAATTAGGACTTTATGTTAGACCCTAAAATATGTAAGCTTGATTTATAGAAGAAATCTTGTATAAGCTTTGAAGTGTTAGATTTGTAATAGGCTTTGTTTTGTTTTTATTCTAGATTGTTAGGCTAAGTAGTCTTAGGCTGAGCGTCTGATAACTTCTGAGTGAGTTTATCAGTAGTAAAGTTTGAAGACTCAAGCGCCTGAAGTCTGAATGAAGATAAAGTCTCCAAGCGTCCAAATGACCAGCTATATCAAGCGTTACCTTATAAGAAAGAAGTGATTCAAGGATGGATAAGCGTCCATCAATGACTGATTTCACCTGAATCTATTTTTAAATCCGAAAGGAGTTTAATGCAAATATTCTCAACACATTAAGTGCCAACGGACATTTAATTCAAATGCATTAAATGTGATAAGCACTTTCAGACGTATGGAGAAGCCACCCTATTGGACTGTCAACTATTCATAGACTGCAGCACCAACTTTTGTGCAGTAGATTTTCAGAAAAAAGGACAAAAGTTGTTCACTCGCGGAAGTGAGAGACACGCGCCTGTGCGCGTGTCAATCGGACACTTTCTCCAAAAATGCCTATAAATAGGACTTCAACAACAAGCCAAATATACAATCAATTTCTAAGCCAAATTGTTGTTGTATTGAAGTCTCATTCCTTAAACTTTCAGAAAAGTCAGAATATTCAAGAAAACATTCTCTTTGCTTTTCTTCAATTCCTGAGACAGTCAACCAATATCTCAAACATTCTTTTCGAAGAAACCACTTTACTATTGAGATATTTTCAGTTGTTTGAACTTCATCAAAATCAAACAAACCGTTTAGAAAACCCCATCCAAGCCTCGCGGTCTGTGTGAAGTCGAAGTTGGATACTTGCATTATTTCTGGGTGAAAGAAGCAAGGGAACTGAAGTGATTTGGAGCAGAAATCTGTGTGATCAAGGAGCTCAAGTCATCGACATCTGTCTCTCTCTAATTTGTAGAAGATTCTATGTGATTCTTTGAGAATCATTTTAGTGAATTGCCTCCAAGTTTTCAAGGAGAAGAAGGACGTAGTTGGGATTACACCACCTAACGAACCTTACAAATATTGTGTCTTTTACTTTACAGTCAATTCTCTTATGTATCATATCATTGCATAAATTGATTAAGTAAAACACAATCAAATGTTAAGCAACTTAGGAACAACTTGTGACGCTAAAGATTTCCAAAAAAGAAGACTCTAAAATTATTCCGCTGTGCTAACACTGATTAAAGAACTGAACGATTAAACCTACTTGGTTAAAGTATTCAAATCTTGAAGTCTAAGTTAACTTTCTAAAAACAGTCTTCATCAGACGCTTAGCCTAAGCGTCTATATTTCAAGTAAACGTTCAGTCAAGCGTCACCTTTTCAAACGTCCAAAACCTTTTTAATACGAAATTTTTGAAGTCGAAAAAGATTTCAGGGTCTATTCAAACCCCCCCCCCTTTCTTCTAGACCCTTTCGTATGCCACTTGGGACCAACAGTTCCTATTTCTACTTTAGCTGATTTTGCTTTCTGTGTTTGCTGAACTAATTTGTATAAATTTAGTTGAGAAATTTTAAATTTAAGTTAAGTTTAACAAACTAGTGTTAGTATTTTGATTCAACTATCAAGAGCTTTATGAATTTCTAAGATTGTGATGAAATATAGTCGTTCGTTATGTAGGTGTACAAGAATCAGGCGATGCTTGTATTGTGTTGCCTTCAGTGATAAAGTTTAATTACAATTTCGTAGTATTTACTAGTAATTTTAACGGCATGAAGGAAGACTAGATCAAATCAACATGAAGCTTGAGCCTGAATTGTTTTTATTGGTTCAGCAATAATTCTTTATAGTTTTTTGAATTAATATATGCTAACTATCCTTAATAATAATCAGCATTTATTTCCTTATAGGACCGATCACATATCCTTAGTTTTCTCCTGGGGGAAATTCCATTTGTATGATTAAGTGAGTTGGTCTATAACTAAGATTATGAAAACCTTAGTACTGATTTTAGGCTTGAATTCTATGTTTTGCAGCTTTCATGTTACAAATACCACCAATGAAATATGATGATTGTATGTCAGCATCAAACCAAGGTGATGAAAATGTGTTGCATTTAGGAGATTATATAACTTGATTATGCAATCTATAATAGGACGTCAATTTAATCACTTTATTTCGATTTACTAAATAACATAAGTTCAATTGACGTCGATATTAGTAATTTATCTATAATTTATTTCTTGAAGAGTTTTCTTTTTTAACATATCTTGGTACTAATAAAGGATTCGTCACAATGTACGCAAATGTGGAGGTCAAGTAAATCTTGTTATCCTTGCACAAGTAGATGACTGAATATTCCTGCATGAGACCATAACCATTGCCTTGGAAAATAATTATATGAACATATGCTGAAAAACTAGTTTCATAAATTGAAGACACTTACAGAACTTTAGTTAGCTTGGGCTAAAGTATTTTAACTCCATTACTAAATGTAGATGGCAGTTTAGGATATTTTGCGCAAGCTACTAAACCATGACAACTACTTTAGTTATTGTTGTTTGTGTATTAATCTTTAGTATTATGTCTTTTATTTATTTGGGATTAATGTTAAGATAACGCCAAAGTTAGGGCAGCAAATTGTCCACTTGAATCTAACATTTTTGTCATGAAGTTTATCATTTCTATGTGATTGTACAATAACCATATTTTATCTTTTCTCTCAATATTCTATTTTTTTTTCTGGGCTTTATCTTCTACTTATGCAGAGTTTGTCTCATTTCGTTATCAAATCATTGAAATATTTATGTTTTTACCTCCATATCTCTAATATAATTTTTGAATGTAGGAACCTGATTCATCTGGTGCATCTAGCACATGTGGATCATGTAGCACAATGGGGATTGGTGCACAATGATTTAGCTAGGAGTGGGACTGAACTGCAAGAAAAATCGATCTTTAGGCTGGTTTTGAGATGGATCCTGTAAGCCATAAATTTATTGGTGACGTCTAGTTTAATCCAGATTGTAGTTGCTTTTGCAGTTTGAAATTACTTTTGATTATTTATTTTTTAGGTGAGAGAAATAGAAAATAATTTGATTCAAGCACAAAATTGGCCAAAAGCTATGAAATAATGTGCTTCTAGGGTGAGGTTACCCACTCATCGTAATTGTGACACAGACAGTGTGGATGGATCAAATCGTCACTGACACAGTTGTCACTTCCAGCTCCACCTCCTCGATTATGTTGTACAAGGTGATTCTATGTCTCTCCTATTATTTAATGAACTAGTTGATGCAAACAACTACTAGATTGTTGCCTTACAAGAACAAGGTTTTTGGATTTTGTCGTGGTTTAATTCATTTTCCTTTACTTTGTCTTTATTATGAATACTATTACTGGAAAAATGTGGACGTGGTTCTTGAAGCATTTGACCTTTATAGGTTTCCATTTCCTAAGAAACAAAGTATTTATCTAAGTAGCCTAAGTACTGATAGCAGTTGTTTTTCCTCTAACTAGTCCAGTCATTGCATAAAAAGAATAACATTAAATATGACTGATTTGGAGATCTTATATTTGAAGGTCATCAATGACCCACCAATTACATAAACGAAAGTGAGAAGCTAGAGCTCAAGCTTTCAGCCGTCAAGGTACGTGTTGCTTATTTTTTAAGGTATTTGTTGGCATCTAAACGAAAATGAAAGATTAATCTTCTTCACATTTTAGCAATGCTTAGTTTATGATCGATGTGAATGATTAAGCAGTAGTTTGCTAATTAGAATTTACTCTGGGATAGTAAGTAATTCTTTTCTGAATCAAGGGAATTACATGATTTCTTAAACTGAAAAGGAAAACTTGAATTGGACTTTTGGTTATTCGAATTGTCAATGATTTTGTAGTTCGGGAAACTTGGTTTTATGATTGGTGATTCTTATAATTTTTTTGATTTCTACCATTCAAATTGTGAGTTTGTGACTAGAGAATCTACTGTCTGCGTCTGTTGTAATTCTATGAGCATGCTTTTCTGAATTATAAATTGTCAGGATTCATAATTGTTAATTCTTGTGTACGTCCTTGTTTAGACAAATAGTACCATCTTATAACTACTAAAAGTGTAGTGTGGAATTTTTATTTGTGCTTTAAGAACTCATTTATTTGATATGTTGAGATTTATTTCTTTTTTCTACTTTCTTTTAAATTATTTCGTTGTTAATTTTGAAGAAATATAAGTGCTTTACACTCATAGTTGATCCTGATTCTGATTTATTTGCTCAAGTTATTAATTGATATAATGGACTCAATATTCTTTTTCCCGAATGTTTCTTTTGTTTTTGCTTCGGTTACTTAAAAATTGAGCAGGTTTCACATATAAGAGAAATTAAGGAATGGTGTTGAAGACAACCAATATTGTACGATGTTTTTGAGTTTTTATAGAATAGGTTTCAAAAAATATTACTTGTGATTTTAATTTTGATTTGTTTTTGGACGAATATGTTTAGGTCTTTTTAGTGAAAGATTTTGTAGATTCCTCAGATTTTATAATTGTATCATTTAGGTGAAAATATTTATCCTTTTGATAGCAATTTATATTTGTTTAGTTCTTATTCAGAAGAAAAAATGGTGTGATATTGTTTATCTAATTCCACTAAAAAAAAAAAGGCTCTATGTTGTATGGTTTGGTTGATCATGCTTGGATGATCCATGGCTCCCAGCAATGGTGAATAAAATGTGTGAATAATGTTATCCACCACTGCTCCCAGGCCATTGTGAAAGGCCCATAATTCCACCTTTTGCAGTTTTTACACCATGACTAGGGAACAATTGGTATTATCATGGTCAATAGATCCACCACCCCTAAAAGCAGGGGCGGATCTACCTTTGTGGAAGGAGGAGGGGCAGTGCCCCCACTGAAAAAAAAATTTTCCTAAATATACACATATTTTCAAATTTTAATTTTTTAATTACATTATTGCCCCCTCAAATTATTAAATGCCCCCTCTCAAGTTTGAAAATTTATTTTTTTACCTTACAAAATTTTTTATATTTAAATTTCACCCCCCCCCCCAACGTCAAAAAATATCACGTTTTCTCCCTTTACTTTGAGTTCGCCCGTCCAAAACCCAAAATTCTGACTATAACAAAAGAGGTATAAAAGTATAAATTATATCAAAAGTTATAATTGAACCTAATTAGTTATTATATTTTCCCCCATAAATATAGCGTACCGTACCGTGGGGCACCCCCTGGGTAAAATTTCTAGTGTCCCCACTGACTTGTGTTTCTGGATCCGCCACTGGCTAAAAGCCATGGTAGAAGTATTAGCTACCCTCACAGATACCACAGCTAAGTAGCAATGGCAAATGACAGTTAGCCATGACTATTGACTTTTGGCCATGGATTACAGCAGTGGCAAAAAGTGATATTTGTTGTAGTGCCTATTGATCAAGAAATTTTTCCTTTGTTCTTTATTTTATTTAATTTTATTTAAGATTCACTTCAAGTTACAAAAACAATTTCACCCGGGTGATCGCGGTTTGATTTTGCAATTTTTTTTATTAATTTCAAATCGCTTTGTAATTTTTTTTTATTAATTTCAAGCCGAATTATCAAATGCGTTTGACGGTATTTATTATCTTAATGATTGTTTAAAATATAATCATAAATCATTTAATAGAATATAATTTGAGAATACTTCATATATAGTTTTAGGAGGAAATAGAAATAACAGAACCATTGCATATATTTTACTTAAATTTTGCAGCGGATGGCTTCACCATAAATTCGAGAAGTGGTGGGGCCATCAAGCATTATAAAGTATATGATGAGGAAATCAATCAGAAGATAATGGAATCGAAGACCAAAAAAGAAAGAAAACAAAACAAAAAGGGAAGAATCAATCCAAAAGAAAGAATGAAAGGCCTAATTGGTTGGCATATCCGTTTCGGAGAAAAAAAATTCATGATAAAAGTGAGAAAAAATATTTTTAGAGATAAGAAATATGGGGTGAATAGTGTGTTTGGATGGATTTTTTTAGAGAAAAATATGTAATGATTATGTTTGATGTGATATATTTTTTTGGTGAGAAAAAGTGTTGATGTGACATTTTTTGCGAGGTTGGTGTAAGAGAAGTTGGTTGTATTTTTAGATAATTTTGAAGAAAATGGTTTGGATGGTGTATCTCATACTTCTATAACTATTTTAATAAATATATTGAATTAATAAACTATAATAATTTATTATTTTCTATGTGAATTTTCGTAAAACACATGTTATTTTAATAAACCTTTTTTTTTAATAAATCAATCGAATATTGAATTTCATTTTAGTAGAAAAATCTTATAATAATATCCAAGATTTAATTAAATGAGATGGCTAAAATATCCTCGTTTACAGTACAACAAAAATTGGTCAACCTGGCACAACACTATTGTAAAATCAATTTATATAGTAATTGCTATTGTAATTATTAAAAAATAAAATTAAAAATGCTCCATGCATACGTATATGTTTTGTATGTTGATATAGTAAGAAATTAAAGCAACTTTTGGTTAGAGCTTAAATGCATGTATGATGTATAAAGCTTCAAGCCTTCAACATTCTTAACCAATCAATATGGAATTAGAGATGCCTTAATTCCATCTATTTTCAGGGTACTTTAGGAGTAGTAACGAGTGATGCCCAAAATCAATTTTTATTTACTTAATTAAATTGGTAAAGAAAATAAGAACTTATACGTAAAATATTGAATAAAATAGCATATACAAAAGGGAAAGAAAATGAAGACTTTGAAAATAGTATTATGTGAAGTATGGAAAATATTGTCGTGTCACGCCTCTCTTTCAAATTGTACGAACTTCGATATTATATTTGTTATGTAACTAAATTAAAAGAGTCCTTATAACGGAAGTTTTGAATTTGAGTTGTGTTTGATTACACCCAAATTATTAAAAAGTCGAGCGAATTATATTTACTGTGTGATTAACTCTATTTTTCTTTTTCTTTTTTTTAATTCAAGAGGAAGGGGTATCCCCTACATATTTACCCCGACAAATCCAGGTTGATAGTTATAATCTTGATCAATAAAGACTCTATTTAGCTCCAAAAAGCAGGGAAGAGCCACAATTTATTACAGTTTCGATTCGAACCAAAGGTCTCTCACATAGTAAATATAATTATATGGGTTAGAATTATTAATCTCATAAAGGAATACCATCTTTAGTAAATATGTAAATTAATCAGACTTCATAAATTTTCCAATTTTAAGTCTTATCATTCCCATCTCATTAGGACGTATCCAACCCGTGACGAGCCTACCATGTTATTTTATGATGATAAAAGAAATACACCGTGTTATTGTATAATTAATTGCGTTCAATTAAATCGAGGCCGAAATTTTCTTTTCCCATTTTTAACCTGCATTAAAAGAAATATACATCATTATCTGTTCTAACAAATAAGCAAAATAAAATCATTTTTCATCTCATGTTTCTGTCTTTCATGCTCTACACAAAATTTCTTTCAAATCTTCCGTGTACTCGAATGGATTTCTCAAAATAATAAAAGTGATAATCTTACTAATAATACTAATAATCAATTTATGTCCTTGATAAAAAAAACATCATCCATCATTCATTAGCTATATACCATCTAATATAAAATAAAATTCATCTACATTAATAACATCATCCGTTTTTTTTTGGAGAAAATATCACACTTTTCAGATATAAATATGGTGAGAAGAGAAAAGGGGTAGCTTGGCAGGTAGGTATTAAGTAGGGATGGTAATGAGTCCGGGTCTAACGAGTACTCGTCCCGGACCCGTCCCTAATGGGACGGGAATGAGTCCAAAAAATTGGGACCGGGTCCGGGTTCGGGAATCGAAATTCAAGACCCGGCCGGGTCCGGGACGGGAAATGAGTCCAGGCGATACCCGTCCCGGACCCGGACCCGGACCCGTCCCGGTAAAAAAAAAGTTATAATATTTTTTAATTATATATATATATATATCACACATCTCGTCCACCGTGATATCACACATATATATAATTATTATATGTAGTGCTTGTAGTGACACTACATAGTGGTGGGCACCACCACCTATATATGTTCCACCTATACAAACACTATATATATAAAAATATATATAAACTAAGTCACTAACACACACACACGTATACAAACACTACATATATAAAAATATATATACACGAAGTCACTAACACAGACACAAAAATGAAAAATCACACACACACTGCACGCAGCACGCCGGCATGTGAGGGATGGAGGGAGGATCTGAAGAAGAAGAAGAAGAAGAAGAAGAAGAAGAAGAAGGAGAAGAAGGGGAAGAAGAAGAAGAATCTGAAAAGCGGGTGGGGTGGGAAGCGGATCTGATCATCTGAAAATGATAATGAAGAAAATGAAGAAAAAAAGAAAGAAGAAGTAGCAGCAGGGGGAAGAAGAAGAAGAAGAGAAAGGAAGAAATAGCGGGGGGGGGGGGGGAAAAAAAGAAAAAGGAAGAAAAAACAGCGTGGGGTAAGAAGAAGAAGAAGAAAAAGGAAGAAGTAGCAGCAAGGATGAAGAAGAAGAAAAAAAAATTCTTGCAATTTTTTTAAAAAAATCAATCGGGTCAAACGGGAAGGACCCGGACCCGTCGGGAAATGACCGGGTCCGGGACGGGTCCGGCCGGGACCGGGACCGGGAAATGACCGGGTCCGGGACGGGTCCGGCCGGGACCGGGACCGGGAAATGACCGGGTCCGGGACGGGTCCGGGTTCAATTTTTTTTTAACGGGACGGGAAATGAGTCCTGCCCTACTCGTCCCATTCCCGTCCCGTTGTCATCCCTAGTATTAAGAGAGAGATTTATTTTAGAAGAAAATGAGGAGAGGGGTAGGGCCGGGTGGGTGGGGGTATTAAGAGATCGAGAGAGAATTTTTTTTTAAAAAAAAATGAGAATAAAAAAGGTGGGCCTGGGTGGTGAGAGGTATTAAGAGAGAGAGAGAGATTCTTAAAAAAGAAAATGAGGAGAGAGAAAGGGTAGGTGGGAGGTACTTAAGAAAGAGGGTGAGATTTTTTTAAAAAAAAGAAATTTTGTTAGTGTGCCAACCAACCGCATGTTTTGTAGATTTTTACTGGAAAAATTGATTTTTGGGAGAAGAGCATGCCAACCACTTAGGGCCAAAGAAATTCAACTTTATTATTGTTTACACTATAAAAAGTGCTCGAGCGCTCCGACCATTTCAGCTCGAGTAGATTGCTCAGTTCCAACCCGAGCGAGTGCTCGAGTAGCACACCATAAAATAATTTGGGTTGTCGAAATTACAAGGCCCAAATAGCCCGAATTGTAGACATTCGAAAAGAAAGAAATTAGGTCCATAATGAACCTCATTTCCAATCATCTGTAGAGGCGCGCTAATTTGAAATTATTTGAAAGAGCAGTTGAAGACGGTTGAAGGCGGTTCCCGAAGAAAAGGAACGTGGGTTCCTCAAAGACCCATATATATAGGAAGCCGCGGACAGAGAAAAAGGAGAGGACAAGATCACAAGATCATCAGACTTCTGCATTTTCGTTTTCCTGGAATTAACTCTAGTCTTAGGAGTAGTTTTAACGTAATGCAGGAGTAGATCGTAGCATAATTTAGGAGTAGCCGTAATGTAATTTAGTATTAGCCTTGATGGAATTTGCCTTTTCAAGGCTTGTATCGGCATTCGATTGCCTGTAATTTTTCTAAATTGAAGACTTTCCTGGAGATATAAATTACTTTGTATTCAGATTTAAGTATCGATAGGTAATTTGTATCTTGATTTGAGTTTTTCATTCGTCATTCTCATACTCGAAATGAACAACTAAAATGTCAATTAAAGACATGAACCACCGTTTAGCGAATCGAACGCAGGGGTTGAAAAATAATACATTCGATCGAGAGATTCTCATGGGGGTATAAATTATCTCGTATCCAGATTTAAGTATCGATGGGTAATTTGTATCTGGACTTGAATTTTTCCTTCACTATGTTATTATTTCATTCGAAAATGATAAATAGTTTCATCAATTGCGGTCCACTCGAAAAAGATGAAGAGAAGTTCGAATACTTTTAATCAACTTTTCGTTTAAGACGTAGGACCACCGGTAGCCTATTTAGATAGGGGTCGATAGATAATTCTAAGTTGAGATTATCGCGAGGCAGGGATCGTCTACTCGAAATCCCTCCTTATTCTAGTCTATTTTTCACGCGAAACAGATTTTTGGCAACCACAGTGGGAGTCGGTTCGATAACTGACTTTCTGAAAATCTCTCAGAAACAGAATTCTTGTATAATATTTTGAATCGCTCAGAGACAATTTGGGTGACAATTGTGACACTCGGCCAATTTTGAAATATAAGGTTAGAGCAGATAAAATGTACGAACAGTTCCTTCAGATCATGAAACGAACTTTAGTATGTGCTCGAGAGAGTCAGGGAAGAGAATTCGATGATCAGTATCTAGCATTAGCGCAAGAGTCTGCTTGTATATTTACTACAATTTTGCAAGATATAGCAGTGAGTGCTCGAGATGGGCTTGCTCGAGAAGTTACTCGAATGATTAAATATGTGATGTTTTTTCAAATATGATAAATACACAGGATATCCTCGAGAATCTCGAGTTCGAGATGGTCCATTTGAGGTCGGTAAAGCTTCGAGCCCGATACCCCTTGAAGAACAGCATTTTGCGAATCAACAAAATACTGG
>WHWC01000429.1:0-76742 GCA_019426215.1 Buddleja alternifolia | reverse complement strand
AATTAGCCCTAACCTTAGGAGTAGTTCATAGCGTATGTAGGAGTAACTCTTAGCGTAATTTAGAGTAGCCTTAATGTAATTTAGTATTAGACTCGATGAAATTTGCCTCCAAGGCATTGTATCTGCATTTGCTTGTAATCTTCATGATCGAAGATCATGGAGATATATATATATTTAAGCTTTTAAATGTTAATTAATTGCTTGAATTTCAGTATATCTTTTTGGCAGTTGAGATATGTTATATTTTTGCATCCGAACACAATAATCACATTTAATTAAAGGCTGAAATCACCAAATAGCATATCGAACGCTGCCTGGATTCTTCAAATTGAAGACTTTCACGGAGGTATAAATTGTCTTTTTTATCCAGATTTAAGTATCGGAGAGATGATTTGTACACTTGACTTGAGTTTTTAATCGTTGCGGTCCACTCAAAGAAGATGAAGAGAAGTTCGAATCTTTAATCAACTTTTCGTTTAAGACGTAGGACCACCGTAGCCTATTTAGGTAGGGGTCGATAGATAATTCAAAGTTGAGATTATCGCAAGGCAGGGATCGTCTACTAGAAATCCTCCTTATTCTAATTTGTTTTTATTTTCGAAACATACTGCCTTATTGATTTTTTTCTTTTACATCAAACGTGTCCTTGTAATTTGAACTTTTGGCAAAGATCTCACTTCTAGTTGTTTTTGGTTGAAAATTCTAATAAAATCTTATTGAAGACAAAAGAAAACATTATCTACTTTATTTTAAAAAGAAAATACTAATTAACTCTCGAAATGTAAAACCTATCTTAATCTCTCACCTTTTTTTTTTTTTCATTCAAGGCCATCTACAATAGTATAATTGATAAACTTTGGATGTCAAAATTATAATAAAAAAATCAAATGCAAGTTACATTTCATAATAAGAACTTGAAAATAAAAGTATCTTTGATTATATAAAGTCTGTATCCTAATTTCAATATATATATGAGAAATATACATTATTTTTTTTAAAGAAAAAAGATTAAAGAACTCACCATTTGATTACTATTAGACCCTTGAGGAGTCAACAGTTTGGCACGTTTAACCGGCGGGCCACAAGTATCAACTGGTGCAATACTAGATTTAGACCGAGTGTTGATGTCATGACACGGGTGGCCTGATGGCACATTACACATGGATTATTGGTGGATCTAGGATTTTAGGTCAGTGGAGTCACTAGTGATAGAATGAGGAATTTTATCGAAGGGGTGAAGACAAAAGATTTGAGGGGTAGCCCCCCGCGGTACGATATACAATATTTATGGGGAAAAATTTAATAAAGAACTAGGTTCAATTACAACTTTTGACATACTTTATACTCTTATATTTTTTCGTTATAGCTAGGATTTTGGGTTTTATTTTGTGTGTGGGGGGGGGGGGGGGGGGGGTGGGGGGGGGGGGGGAGTAAACTCAAAATAAAGAAAGAAAACGTGATATTTTTCGATCTTTAAGGGGGGCGAAATTCAAATATAAAAAATTTTATAAGGTAAAAAAATGATTTTTAAAGATTGGGGGGGGGGGGGGGGGGGGAAGGGGGAGGGAATTGGAATGGGGGGGGGGCATTTAAAATTTTGAGTGGGGGCATTAATGTAATTTATAAGTTAAAATTAAAAAAAATGTATATATTAAAAAAAATTGAGTGGGGGCATCGTTCTCCCCTGGGTTGGCTGTACGTCCGCCCCTGGAGCCAACTGCCAAGATGAATTGAGGGGGGCACAAATGTAAATTACAATTAAAAATTGAAAAATATCTATATATTAACAAAAAAAAAAAATTAATTCAGTGCCCCCCCCCCCTTGTCTAAGCTTAGATCCGCCCCTGGCACAGATTGGGCAAGTTGTGGACAATTGTGAACAATGACTCGGGACAACGATAGTGTTTTGCCGAGATGGTGGGGGATTGTGGCAATACTGCGTGTAAATGTGCGGGACAGGACGGCATGGTGCTGAACACGTCGATGTTGGTCGCCCGACGGGTGTGTGTCGTGCGTAGTTGGACTCGTCGTGTGGGAAGTGCCTCCAATATGATACTCGAAGAGCAGGACTGGTGGGACAAAGGCCTAGTGCGCATGCGAGGCGCGCACAAGGAACCGATGAAAAGGTGTTGCATGCGGACAATAGCACAAAGGGGGCACGACTATCACAAAATAAAAGATGGCCGTATAGCGGGTCGGGTCATGAGAAAGGCGAGAATTTTAAATAAATAATACAAAAATAAATCGAAATTAAGAAAATAATACACAAAAATTAGAGTATAGAAAATAGCACATTCCGCGCTGACGTGGATTCCGCGCCACATCAGCCCGGAATCAATAATATTTTTTTTTTAAATTACGGCCATTCCGCGCACCTCAGCGCGGAATGGCCGAATTTTTTTTTTTAATTTTATGCATTCCGCGCCACGTAGGCGCGGAATGACTGCCATTCCGCGCCTACGTGGCGCGGAATGGCAGGAAAAGCCTGCCAAACCGCGTGGCTGGTCAGGCGGCAGGCAGATTTTTTTTTTTTTTCTTTCCTTTTTTTCCTCATTTTTTTCCTCCTTTCTTCCTCCTTTCTTCCTTTCTCCATTTTCACTCTCGGTTTTCTTCCTCCATCTTCACTTCACCATTTTCTTCATCTTTTTCAATATTTTTCAATCATTCTCAACAATTCAAGGTAAATTTTATATATTGTTACTTTATAAAATATATAAAGCCATTATATTTTTGAATTTTTGTATGATTAATGAATTTATGGTTTAAAAAATTCTCTTGTATTTTTGTAGTGTAATTTCGAATTTGCTTATGAATTTGGGCTATTTTATTGTGTAATTTTTTGAATTTATTGTGTAATTTTGGATTTGAGGTTTATGTGTAATTTCGAATTTTTGTTGAATTTTATCAATTTAGTGTTTTAATTTGTGGAATTTTGTTGTGTAATTTTTCAAATTTGAATTTGTTGTGTATATTCGGATTTGGGCTTTAGGTGTAATTTTGAATTTTTGTTGAATTTTATCAATTTAGTATTTTAGTTTGTGGAATTTTGTTGTGTAATTTTTCAAATTTGTTTGAAATTGATCGATTTAGGAATTAAATTTGTGGAATTTTGTAATATAATTTTCAATTTATGGTTTAGGTTTAATTTTTGAATTTTTATGGAATTTATCAATTTAGGTTTAAAATTGTGAGATTTTGTAGTGTAATTTCGAATTTATATGTATAATTTCAAATATTTAGGTGTAATTTGTACATCTAATTTGAATTTTTAGTTATACCTTGTATGTATGTATGATGAATTTAGTTTTTAGGTATGTTTTGGTTTGAACTTTGATAGAAATTTTAGGTATAATTTTGGATTAAGTATATAATTTATATGTATGTAATTTCGGATATTTAGGTATAATTTGTATTTATAATTTTGAATTTTTAGTGATATTTTGTATGTATAATATTGAATTTAGCATTTATGGTTTGAACTTTGATATAATTGTTAGTTTGTTATATCATGTTTATATAAAGTATAATTTCATTTTTTTTTGAACTATAGTTTGTACGTATTATTTTGAATTTAGTGTTATTTATGATTTGAATTTTGATATTATATAGAAAATGTCGAGGGGGAACACAGTTAATGTTTTAATATACACGGATGGTGAAATTATTGAAGACTCAAATTCAGTGAGATATAGCACTCGTCCAAGCACTAACATGAAAGTACGTCGTACGATCACATACGCTAAATTGCTGGAGAAGTTATACGCGAGAACAGGAACTGATCCGAATCATTTTTCATTAAAAGTAATTTTAAAATTTGAATTTGAAAAGAGAAATGTGATGAGGAAGAGGACAATGGAGATCAAAGACGATCAAACTTTAGCATATTTCTTGGATCGTAATATTGTTGATGAATTCGTCGAGCTTTATATTGAGAAAGAACCAATTCAATATGAAGGTCAATACAGATCGTCGTTAACCCAAGTGACGTCATTACAACCACCTCAAGTCATGTTGTATTTTACACAGCCCACGGTTCCAGATTTAAATACGCAGACACAATCACATGTGTGGGAAAATCGTGAGTTTCAGAATTTTTTTTCAAGTGATGTGGGGAGTTCTACAATTCACAATTTGCATCAAGGTAATTTATTCTTATATTTACATTGTGTCATCATATTTATTACCAAATTTCATATTTGTATATATTATTTTCTTTCATTTGCAGAATGTAAAACAATTTAACTTTTTGTGATTTGCATTTTTAGGTGCTTCTACAACGGGTAATGTGTTTGGACGTTTTGAAACTGTACAAAATTCTCCTTACGTAAATCCTAATTTGAGGAATTTTGACATGCAAGCAGGTAATTATGAATATTCTAATAAGTTTCATAATGGTTGAATTCCTTTGATTCGTGACTTGTTATTCTTATCTTTACATTTTGTGATAATATTTATATTTAATTGCAGGTCCGTCTACACAACATTCCCATTTGATAAATCCCCATTCGAGGAATTTTGATATGCAAGCAGGTAATTATGAATCTACTAATAAGTTTCATAATGGTTGTATTCCTTTGATTCGTGACTTGTTATTCTTATCTTTACATTTTGTGATAATATTTATATTTAATTGCAGGTCCGTCTACACAATATTCCCATTTGATAAATCCCCATTCGAGGAATTTGGATATGCAAGCAGGTAATTATGAATCTGCTAATAAGTTTCATAATGGTTGTATTCTTTTGATTCGTGACTTGTTAGTCTTATTTTGATATGTTGTCATCATATTTATCCTTGTTTGCAGGTCCGTCTACACAAAGTCGTCATGAATTTGAGCATCCCAATTTTGGCTCTAGTGATAACATTGAGAATGATGATATTGGGAATGATAAGGACAGTGATGATTCTGACTGTTCGATCCATATTCATACAGACGATGAGATGGAAGAACACGTCAGCAATGCAATGAGGATGAGGATGAGGATGAGATGATGATGAGTAATGTACCAATAAATGAAGATTTCCCTCCCGCAAGAGCTGAAGAAAGACCTCATGAAGTGCTCCCATTCTACTCCGCCACATACCCAGAAGTAGAAGGTGATTCACTTCATCGAGAAAGTGCAGTTTGTCCCGAGAATAATTTATGATCATGCGTAAGGTAATCTTCGCAAGGGCCAAGTTTTTGACAACAAACTCAGCTTGCAAGCAGCAGTGAAAAACTACCACGTGCAGCATGCACGACGCGAGTTTAAGGTGACAATTAGTAACCCGACAGTGTATGCCGTAAAATGCAAACATGGATGCCCTTTTAGACTGCGTGGAAGTTTGTTGAAGAATACTAATTTCTGGAAAATTACAAGGTATGAAGGGTCACACACATGTTTTGCTGAAAATTGTTCCAATAACCACTTCAACTTGGACATAAACATGATCGCAAATGAACTTCTACCAGAAGTGAGGAAGGATCCGTCATATAAGGTCGGTCTAATTAGACTAATGGTGTCGAAAAAATGGCAATTCGAAATTTCGTATGGAAAGGCTTGGTATAGTTTGCGACGTGCAAATGAGATTGTATACGGTACGTGGGAGGATTCAGTTACATGGTTGCCTAAACTTTTGGGAGCTATCCAGAAGTGGAATCCGGGTACGGTTGTTGAATGGCGGCACAAATATGAGGATCAAAACCCAAAAATGCTGAAATATTTGTTTTGGGCGTTCAAGCCATGTATAGATGGATTCCGATATTGTCGAAGGGTCATATGTGTTGACGGGACTCATTTGTACGCACGACACAAGGCTAAGTTGTTGGCCGCATCAACTTTGGATGGAAATCAGAACATTTTACCTCTAGCATTCGCCATCGTTGATAACGAGTCCAACGAGTCTTGGTTATGGTTTTTGCAATTGGTGTGCAAACATTTTTTGATTCCTGATGAAGGTGTTTGCCTTATTTCTGATCGTCATAAGGGCTTATTAAATGCTACTCGATATATGTCCGCGTTTACCCCTCCCCTGGGAGCTCATAGATATTGCCTACGACATGTGAGTTCAAACTTTAATTCTTACTTCAAAAGTAAAGCTTTGAAGGAACTCTGTTATGCAGCAGGTATGACACATAATGTCCGAAAATTTGACAAAGCAATGGAACTTATTGGTAATAAGGATCCGGCTGCGTTGAATTATTTGAAAGGTATCCCACAAGAAAAATGGACATTGGCATATGATGGAGGGATGCGGGAAGGCATTATGACGACGAACATGGGAGAAAGCTTGAACAATGTGTTGAAAGGTACTCGACATCTTCCACCAACAGTAATTGTTGAGTGCACATTTCATCGCATTGTGGAATATTTTGGTGATAGAGTGCGAATGGCTTTGGCAATGAGGGAACAACCCCTGACGACATATGCATATAAAATGTACAATGAGTGGGCAAGAAAATCCTCGAACCACACAGCAACAGTTTTTTCTTGTTTGGATTACACGGGTCCAGTTAAAACTCCCCGACAGATGGGGTCCGGAAATCATACTTACATGGTCGACATCAAAGGTAAATACTGCTCTTGTGGAAAATGGACTCTTCATCGAATTCCGTGCTCACATGCTATTAAATTATGTGAGAAATTACAGATTATGTCGTCCTCGTATGTTGAAAAATATTACCTCGTCCATGAATATTTGAAAACATATCAAGGGAGGTTCTATCCGTTTCCTGAATCACATTATTGGGACACCCCCAATTTTGAGTTGGTCCATGACCCCGATCTGAGGAAGCCACCTACTGTGGTCGACAGCGGAGTACTCGGATTCCCATGAGATGGACTGGCCCGAGTTAGACTCAGATTAGACTCAGATTATTTTAGCGTGGTGTTGACAATTAGACGCAAGTTTGATTAAAAAACTATGTTCTTTTATTGATTTTGAAATGCTCGTATTTTGGCATGTTTCTGTGCATTTTTTGGGTATGACTTGAACATAGAAATTGCAGGTGGTGTTGTGAACTTTGTCATACAACAAGAATTGGGTCATTTCGATGCCCGAGTAAAGAAATATGGCGAGGCGAAAAAAATAATAGCAGTTTTTTGTTAAGGATAATGACTTTTTATTTTTTTCCTCATTTTTTTCTTTCTCCGTTTTTCGTGCGTTTTCGGGTTTCGGCTTGAACATGAAAATGTAGACTTGAGCATAAGCGACTTTTTGAAACAAGAATTGGGTCTTTCGATGCCCGAGTAAAGAAATATGGCGAGACGAAAAAAAATAATAGCAGTTTTTTTTAAATAGACTTTTTATTTTTTTTTCCACTCTTTTTCTCCGTTTTTCGTGCGTTTTCGGGTTTCGACTTAATGAAAATGAATGAGCATAAGGACTTTTGAAACAGAATTGGGTCGTTTCGATGCCCGAGTAAAGAAATTGCGAGACGAAAAAATATAGCAGTTTTTTTTGAAGGAATAATGTCCGACTCATTTTTCTCCGTTTTTCGTGCGTTTTCGGGTTTCCACTTGAACATGAACAATGTAGAGTGAGCGTAAGCGACTTTTTGAAACAAGAATTGGGTCGTTTCGATGCCCGAGTAAAGAAACCTTTATGGCGAGCTCCCAACGAGAAAAAAATAATAGCAGTTTTTTTTTAACGAATAATGACTTTTAATTTTTTTCCGTCTCATTTTCTCCGTTTTTCGTGCGTTTTCGGGTTTCCACTTGAACATGAACAATGTAGAGTTGAGCGTAAGCGACTTTTTGAAACAAGAATTGGGTCGTTTCGATGCCCGAGGTATAAAGAAATATGGCGAGACGAAAAAAAAATAATAGCAGTTTTTTTTTTAAAGGAATAATGACTTTTTATTTTTTTCCGTCTCATTTTTCTCCGTTTTTCGTGCGTTTTCGGGTTTCCACTTGAACATGAACAATGTAGAGTTGAGCGTAAGCGACTTTTTGAAACAAGAATTGGGTCGTTTCGATGCCCGAGTAAAGAAATATGGCGAGACGAAAAAAAAATAATAGCAGTTTTTTTTTAAGGAATAATGACTTTTAATTTTTTTCCGTCTCATTTTTCTCCGTTTTTCGTGCGTTTTCGGGTTTCCACTTGAACATGAACAATGTAGAGTTGAGCGTAAGCGACTTTTTGAAACAAGATTGGGTCGTTTCGATGCCCGAGTAAAGAAATATGGCGAGACAAAAAAATAATAGCAGTTTTTTTAAGGAATAATGACTTTTAATTTTTTCCGTCTCATTTTTCTCCGTTTTTCGTGCGTTTTCGGGTTTCCACTTGAACATGAACAATGTAGAGTGAGCGACTTTTTGAAACAAGAATTGGGTCGCGACTAAAGAAATTTTGAGTTTTTTTAACAAGACTTTAATTTTTTTGGTTTTTCGTCGTTTTTGAACATGAACGATTAATGCCCGAGAATTATGGCGAGACGAAAAAAAATAATAGCAGTTTTTTTTAAGGAATAATGACTTTTTATTTTTTTCCGTCTCATTTTCTCCGTTTTTTGCGCGTTTTCGGGTTTCGACTTGAACATGAACAATGTAGAGTTGAGCGTAAGCGACTTTTTGAAACAAGAATTGGGTCGTTTCGATGCCCGAGTAAAGAAATATGGCGAGACGAAAAAAAATAATAGCAGTTTTTTTTAAGGAATAATGACTTTTTATTTTTCTCCGTCTCATTTTTCTCCGTTTTTCGTGCGTTTTCGGGTTTCGACTTGAACATGAACAATGTAGAGTTGAGCGTAAGAGACTTTTTGAAACAAGAATTGGGTCGTTTCGATGCCCGAGTAAAGAAATATGGCGAGACAAAAAAAATAATAGCAGTTTTTTTTAAGGAATAATGACTTTTTTTTTTCCGTCTCATTTTTCTCCATTTTTCGTGCGTTTTCGGGTTTCGACTTGAACATGAACAATGTAGAGTTGAGCGTAAGTGACTTTTTGAAATGAGAATTGGGTCGTTTCGATGCCCGAGTAAAGAAATATGGCGAGACGAAAAAAAATAATAGCCGTTTTTTTTAAGAAATAATGACTTTTTATTTTTTTCCGTCTCATTTTTCTCCGTTTTTCGTGCGTTTTCGGGTTTCCACTTGAACATGAACAATGTAGAGTTGAGCGTAAGCGACTTTTTGAAACAAGAATTGGGTCGTTTCGATGCCCGAGTAAAGAAATATGGCGAGACGAAAAAAAATAATAGCAGTTTTTTTTAAGGAATAATGACTTTTTATTTTTTTCCGTCTCATTTTTCTCCGTTTTTCGTGCGTTTTCGGGTTTCCACTTGAACATGAACAATGTAGAGTTGAGCGTAAGCGACTTTTTGAAACAAGAATTGGGTCGTTTCGATGCCCGAGTAAAGAAATATGGCGAGACGAAAAAAAATAATAGCAGTTTTTTTAACGAATAAACTTCTTAAAACATATACACAAATACGACATCGCAAATACATATACAAAACAGGTTTATTTTGGTAAAAAATAATGACTTCAACATAAACGAAACTAAACTACCCATGTGGCCTTGTGCCAAGATGTCCCCCTGTGCCACACTGTCGAGGGTGTCCGTCCTAGTAGACCGTCTTGGCCTTACTGTAACTTCTTCACTCATTTCGTTGCTCATATCCAAAGGGAACGGAACAGGCGATATATTTCGTTGATGTTCCACTGGTAAAGATTGAATCAAAGTTTGGGGAGGGGGATCATTAAAAATTGAGTCAACGAACGAACGCAAATACGACTGGTCATTAAACCCGGAATAGGAGGAAGGCCCGCTTCGGTACTCAGGTGCTAACCCAGAATAGGAGGAAGGCCCGCCTCGTAACTCAGATGGAAATCCGGAATAGGAGGCCCGCCTCGGAAGGCGGAATAGGAGGAAGGCCGCCTCGGTACCAGGTGGAAATCCGGAATAGGAGGAAGGCCCGCCTCGGTACTCAGGTGGAAACCCGAAATAGGAGAAAGGCCCGCCTCGGTACTCAGGTGGAAACCCGAAATAGGACGAAGGCCCGCCTCGGTACTCAGGTGGAAATGAGGAAGGTCCGGGTCGATACTCAGGTGGAAACGAGGAAGGTCCGGGTCGATACTCAGGTGCTGAAGTCGGGGCTGAGGATGGTCCAGTTCGGTCCTCAGGTGCTGAGTTCGGTCCTCAGTCGGGGCTGAGGATGGTCCAGTTCGGTCCTCAGGTGCTGAAGTCGGGGCTGAGGATGGTCCAGCTCGGTTCACAGGTGCTGAAGTCAGGGCTGAGAATGGTCCAGCTTCATCGTCATCATCTTCTATACCTTCGGAGTCTTCCAATGTACTCCGGCTTCTCCTTTGTGGAAGCATGGTTTCTCCTCCACGTCTATGACTGTGAGAACCAGATGCTACATCGCCATGACGTCCACATGTGACCAGATTTGCGAGGCCGGTGAGACCCGATCGCACCTGTCCAAGTACCCTCCTAACTCCGTGGCTACTTTGAGGGGCTTTTTCAATAGTCGTTTGCAGACCTTGAATGCGATTATACTGACAAGATAAAACAAAAGAGTTAAACAAAAAATCATAGAAAAAATAGCTATATTACAACAATAAGTATATTTACTAACCACATTCTGCAATAGAGGGGCCGACCCTGTTTGATATCCCACTGTTCTCCTAGTCAAGGTGGGTGAAATATAACGCCGAGTGATTCTATCATACCACTCGTCGTATCTCGGCTCTGTGTCATTTCTGCCTTGAATAGGTTGTCCAGTCACAGTTCTATTGGCCCGATCATTCCACATTGCAATAAATGTATCATTTTCGTTTGCCCAATTTATATTTCTCCCCCTACGGTCCCTTCTTCGCTCAGGGACAACATTGTGTGGAATATTTTGTCGGAGTCCAAACTGTCGCAAAACACGCTCAGGACGATGATGTTCCACGACGTCGAAGAATATCATCGGAACTGATGCTTTCCACACAACAACGTCCAAGCATTCAGGTGGCAACTCGTCGATGTCTTCATCATTCAAATTGTATGGAGTCCAGACAAACTGAAGTATGAAAAACGTATGAATTTTTTTTTAATACAGAAGGATATAATAGAGATATAAAAACGTTATGAATTTTTTTTTTACTCACATGTCCTTCGGCCATCTGATCAAGTCCATCTCTAATTGCTCGGACACTGTGAGCGACAACAATGTCATTTGTAACAGGGCGATACCACCTTTAAACATCAATCACGCAATTAGTACAAAAATAAGATTTTTCCTAATTAATTTTTGTTAATTAATTAAAATTCATAAAAATATCAGTAAATTACCGTGCACCATAAGGAGCTCGGGCAATACCATGCTCATCAATTCCTGTCACTGGATGGGGAACATTACTGGGTCTGACAACCAAAATTCTAGACCACGCCCATATCTGTTAATGAATATGTACGCATAATTAAAAATCACGAATTATCATAAAAATAACATAACAATATTTAAATAATCAAGACTATACCCACCTGTAACAATGGCACACAAGCATCTATATTTCTCTGATCTATGATGCAGGCTTTGCTTAGCCCTCGGTATAACCATGCCAACACACCACTCCCCCAGCTATAGGAGTTTGTTGCATTAACATCTTCAAATAATGACAACCATAGCACCGGGACAACATCTCCGGTGTTGTTGGGACACAATACGCCAAGCAACATAAGTGCCCAACAACGGGCTATCTGATCGACTTGCATTTCATGAGATTCGGGGGTGATTTGGCCAGCAGCCGAGGTCACATGGGCGACAATTTTTGCGATTTTTAGTTGAAACCCTTTTTTTTCAAAATCCTGCCTAGTCATTGGAAACCCTAAATATTCCAAAATATAGGCTGCACATTCATCATAACTATGTAAAACACGATTCGTTATTAGAGGTCGACCATCGACTGGAAGACCAAATATTATAGCAATATCCTGAAGAGTAATCGTAGCCTCTCCAGTTCTGAAATGAAATGTATTGGTCTCCGGTCGCCATCTCTCGACTAGCGCCGTTACAAGACCCATATCATTTGTCCATGGCCCTAACTTATATACCCGATATAACCCCATGTGTTGCAATTTTAACAAAACTCGGTTATGTGGGGTCCTTCCATAAGCACTCTTAAAATATGAACTGTCCGCCCGTCTAGCACGGAACACGAAATCGGGGGACTCACTAACCCGTTCGGACATATGAATTGACTGTCCGGTCAACACACTAACGTCTATCGGGCCATATATATGATCAATAAACTCCTCCGCCATCCTACATTGAAATAAAATAACAAATTATTTTCAATTAAAACGATACTTGAGCTAATTAGAATAATATAAATTAATATTTCATAAACTCAAACACATACATCACAAAAAAATAAAATTATGTCACAATTAATCTACACATCTATAATTTGAAATTATACCTAAAAGTTCAAGACTATACCTAAAAATTCAAGATTATACCTAAAATTTGATATTGAACGTAATAATTAAAAATTACACCTAAAATTGATATTATACCTCCTAAACCCTAAAGTATACATAAAAAATTTAATATTATAACTAATAATTTGACATTATATTTTAAAATTCAAAATTAAACCTTATATTTCTACCAATTTAAAAATAACATGATAATTCAAAATTAGAGCTAAAAAATAAAAATAAACAAATTAAATCAAAATTATACCAACAATTCGAAATTAGAGCTAAAGTATCAAAATTATACCAACAATTCAAAATTCAACTACAAAATTCCACAAATTTTAACCTCAATTGATGAATTCCACAACAATTCGAAATTAAACCTACACCCTAAATTCAAAATTACACTACAAAATTCCACAAATTTAAACCTAAATTGATAAATTCCCCAAAAATTCAAAATTACACCTAAAACATAAATTCAAAATTACATTGCAAAATTCCAAAAATTTAATTCCTAAATTGATCAATTTCACAAAAATTCGCAATTACAAAACAAAATTCCATAAACTAAAACACTAAATTGATAAAATTCAACAAAAATTCGAAATTACACCTAAAGCCCAAATCCGAATATACATAACAAATTCAAATTCGAAAAATTACACAAATTAAAACACTAAATTGATAAAATTCAACAAAAATTCGAAATTACACCTAAAGCCCAAATCCGAATATACATAACAAATTCAAATTCGAAAAATTACACAAATTAAAACACTAAATTGATAAAATTCAACAAAAAATTAAAATTACACCTAAAGCCTAAATCCGAAATTACACAATAAATTCGAAAAATTACACAAATTCATAAGCAAATTCGAAATTACTAAAATCAAATTCGAAATTTACATAAAAATTCCATACAATTTTTGAAACCCTAAATTTATTAATTACACAAAAATTCGAAAATATAATGGTTCTATATATTATATAAAGTAAAAATTTAGAAAACTTACCTTGAATTGTTGAGAATGATGAAAATTAAGTTGAAGAAAATGGTGAAGATGAAGAAGTGAAGTTGGTGAAGAAAAACCGAGAGAGATGAAAAGAAAGAAGGAAAGAGGAAAGAAGAAAGAAGAAAGAAGAAAGGAGAAAGGAAAAGGGAAAAAGGAAAAAGGAAAAAGGGAAAAGGAAAAAGGGAAAAGGCCAAAGTAGCCTCGGGAGAGGCGAAGGCAGGCGGTCAGATTAATTTTTAAAAAAAAAAAATTTTTTGGCCATTCCGCGCCACGTGAGCGCGGAATGGCCTTTAATTTAAAAAAAAAAAAAGTTTTTTCTATACCGCGCTGACGTGGCGCGGAATCGGCCAGATTCCGCGCCACATCAGCGCGGAATGTGCTATTTTCTATACTCTAATTTTTTGTGTATTATTTTCTTAATTTCTATTTATTTTTGTATTATTTTTTTAAAATTATCCTCTATTATAATGTGTGTTGCATCTTGTACGTGTTCCATCATACATGCATGCACCTTCTAAATTGTGTGCATTTGAATTTATTGACTATTAGGTTTAAGATGATTTCGGTCATAGAATTTATCATAGAATCATCTAAAACTTAATATTTGATGTGTGAGGGTTTCACTTCAATAAGAATATACAATATAATATATGAAAATATAATATAAAGCACGCATATAATGTAAATGAACACAAGATGTACGTGATTCGGTCCAAAATCAGACCTATATCCACGGGTGTAAAATTTGTTCGATCGTTATATTTATACAAGAAATTGATTTTTGCTACATTTGGTAATAGGAATTAATCATAATCTATCTATATTGGGCTATAATCAATCGGATATAAACGGAAAAGATATGAAATCACAAGCTTGATCTCCGCAAGTCTATATATGGTAAGGTTTGTGATTGATTAAATCTTGTCTCCAGGCTTGCCATAATTAGTGTTGCCCTTCCTGTGCAGGTCGAGTTGCCGGGGCCTCCAACAAAGCATGTCCGAATATAATATCTTCTAGAAAGATTCAAATCCATAAAACCATTGACATTGGGCCCATAAAATATTGGATTACCCACCTTAGCCCAAAGACGGATTTCTACCCACATCAATATTTGATTCATTTTAATTAAGAATCTTAAATCACTCTACAAAATAGCTAGTTCAGCACTAAGCTATAATTTGCAATGGAATGTTTGGCTTAATTTTTATCACCTTATAATTTCATCATTCAAGTCTTCTTTTATTTTTATTTTTTTAAATAATCATTCAAGTCTTCAACACGACTCCTCTTTCCACTCACATTCCATGTTACCACGCACTTTTTCTCTATGTGAATTTAATTATTATTATTTTATCGTTCATAAAGAGTTGTCTCTTTCAACAAGTCACATGATGGACTAAGTTATGTATATATATATATATATATATATATATATATCTTTAATTTGTGGCGTTTATTTTTTTCTAATAAACAAATTACATGATACATCTCATAAATATCAAATAATAATAAATTATGGCTAACTAAATATTACAATTATTTAACAACTATTATAAAAATAGAGAAAAATCACACGCTTTTATGGAAATCGAACTCAAAACCTCTAACATTTTGAAATCTCAACTTTATCAATAGAGCTAAATGTCCTTAACCTTTACGTCTCTATTAATTGCTTCTTTTTTTAATGAGAAATCTCTACTAATTTCTATAAATATTGTTTATTTTTCTCTTTTCTTCTATGTAACTTTAGTTGTTTGTACTTTTCAATTTATGTTTTCAAGTGATCATTCATTCATTTGTTTCTCTTTTTCCATGTTTAATTGATTTTCTGCTGACTTTTGAAATTTACTTTTCATGTAATCAAAATACTTTTGATTGGTCTTGAGCTACTTCATTATATTCTCCGTTTAACTTGTCTTGATTATATATCTTAACCTTTTTTTCATGCGATTTCTCTAGATTGGTGTTTTTTAACATTAGGTTAATTAAATTTAAACCTATAAAATCCACATTTTCTGGATTTTTATGTATAGAATTACATAAGACATCAATTAAACTTATGAGAATGAAATCTAATTAGTATCCCTCTATCTCACTGATGTTCTTATTTCTTTTTACAGACATCCCAAGATAAAGTTGAGTTTAATTGGACTCGTTTTCTCTTACTTGTTCAACTTATTCAACTCCTTTTCTTTTAATTTAATTAAAGTCCAATCCGTGTTTTCCTCTGTCTCAACTCTAATGTTTTTATTGCAAATCGTGTTTTAAACGAGTCGAGTTAACTAATTAATTAACAAGTACTCACTTTAAAGATAAAGCAACATAAAAGTAGTAATTCAAAATTTCTCATACAAAATTTCTCATTTGTACTGATCCAAAAAAAAGAAAACTGGACCCATAATTTGAGCGAGAATCATAATTTGATTTTGATTTAATTGTATTCAAACAAATTAATATAATAAATGAATTCTACTTATCATATAATGAAAATAAAATCCTGTCCAAATGAATTATGGTTGGATACTATCCTGTCCAAATGAATTATGGTTGGATTCAACCGTCTTAATGCAATTTTCTCTCTCCTCAACTCTCTAAATTCTAGCCTTCTTTTTTCTTCTATTTTCTTCCGTCGGCAATGGGTTGGTGAAGTAGTCTTCTACTTCACTATTATTATCACCACCATCGTCGGCGCATTGGATTGGAGTACCCTTCTTCAAATTATACATCACATCTTCAAATCTAACGAGACAGATATGGATCTAAAAACACATCTCCAAATCTAACGAGACGGATATGTATCTAAAGAGATAGAGACAAATCTGACGAGATGAAAACGGGTGATACTTAAGTTTTTAAATTTATATAGCGTTTTAGATATTTTATTTTCTCTCTCGTATGAGAGTTTACTTTCTTTCTTGAATGAGAGTTTTATCTCTCCTTTAGGAGTTGCACAATAATTTTCTTGTGTTCGTTTGTGAGTTCTTAAGGTTTGTTATCTTCAAGAACTTGATAGTTGGTGTTTCAAATGTTCTTACTACATTGTTTAAGTCGATATGAATTGTATCGCTCCAGGCGTTATAAACTTTCGATTGAATGATATATAAGACCGATTTTTCTTAAAAAAAAAATATCATGTCCAAATGAATTGACAAACCAGATCATTAACAATGAATGTAATATAATCCGATAGATTAAACTCAAAAAGAAAAGAAGAAACTCCCATATTAAAGCAATGCGAGTAGGCTGAAAAACAAACTAAGTAATTCGATGCTCAACTTGAGATTGTTCGGTAAAAATTCTTTTAAGCCCGATTCATTAACATACCAAATAAAACTTGAATAATCTTTTGTATATTAGATAGGTTTGAAATTCGGCTCGAGATCGACTCGATTTGTAAAAGTTGATAAAATATTTACAAACAAAATCAAATTACTCGAGCTCGACTTATATTTAGTACGATTAAAATTCGTTTGAAGTTGATTCGATTACCAATCAAATCAAATTTAAATACAAATTTTAAAATCGAATAATAATTTATATAGATTTGAACAACTACTTACTTATTCAAGTTAACTCGACTTATTTAGGCTCCTATACGAGATTCGAAAAGGAAAGGAAGCACGTAAAAGAAGTCTAATTAAAGTTTGGACCATTACGTGCCATTGACGGTAATATTGTTGACGATAAATTGAAGCTTCAGAAACAGCGATATTTTGAATTGAATGATTATATTTATTCCTTTTTATTTTTTCCTGTCACTAAAGTGCGAGAAATTACTAAATACGAGATAAGATTCACAGAGTTCAGTGAACAAGTGTTTGTGTCAGGTGGGGCCTAGTGTGAGGTCATTTTTGGAGTGTTAACCTGTCTGATTAATATCTTTTTTATTTTATGCCTCCTCAATTACGCGCTGTGTAGCGCGCGTAGAACAGCTTTGATAGAGGATTGATGGTAGACGTCGGCTCAGCCACTAAGGGTGAGCATTGATTTTAAAAAATTAATCAAATCACATCATTTTTATAAATTTTCTAAGGAAATCATAATTTAAAATTCAAATAAAAATCACACCGTCTTATGTGGTTTGATTTCAAAAATAGTGTTAAAAAATTGAACTGCACCACTACCGCCTATATATATATATATTTCTTATTATTTTTTTAATTTGAATTTTTAATAGATTTTACTGGAAATACTATTCTTATTTTTACTTTTATTTAAAATTTGTTATTAAATTGATATGGTTATATCTTTTAATATGATTAAAAATATGTTCAATCAATATTTGTGCTTGACATTTTTAAAGTGATAATATCTATGATATTTTAGTGTTATATTTTATTTAATGTAATAGACACTTGAAGAGTTTTGATAAAAAAAAATGATAAATAATATTTATGACATTTGTTCTATTTAACTATCACAATTATTTGTAATAGCAATGCTGCATTAGATTACATATTATTTTATAACCTTATAATATACTTTACAATATCCTTTTGCAGATTTTAGTTCACAAAAAAAAAAAAAAACAATTACGACATATCATTTTTTGTAATACTTGTTTATATACAAATTTCTCATCCTACTTTTCATACAAGCTATATTAAGACATTTTCTTATATATAAGTGTGTATCTATTTGATATATTTAGATATATGATAAAATATATTCATATTAAATTTATACTTAGTGCAAAATAGATATTTAAAGTGACACACTAGTACCTTTTCTATTCTAAACGTATGATACTTTTATATAATAATATGTAATGACACTAGTGTTTTTTTAATGATTCATGGAGTTTAATATTGATAAATATCTCGCACAAGTATTTTCTTAGTTATGAATTATCATTATTTCTTAATCAATTAATTTAACAAAAATATGACAAATATTGCTTGTTTATTTAGTTTTAAAATGTAAAATAACTTGAAAAACCGCTGAATCGTACAAAACCGCAATTTCAAATTTTATTTCCACCAAACCGCACTTGGTAATTTAGTTTGAAATTTATAAAAAAAACCACAAAATCGAACCGCGATCACCCCTATTATCCACCCAACCAGGACTTAAAACTCGGGTCAATTTGCGGTTATTGTTTTAGAAAAATTCAAATTTCGATTTGATAAATTGCACGAAAACCAAATTTAATATTTTATTTGTTATTTTTATGTATTATATATAAAAAATATATGTAAAGAGTTTCAAATTTTTTTTTATGGCAAAATGTTTTTTAACCTAGTAGCTATTTGTTTCATATATTTAATGAACCAATGGGGGAACATTACTAGCATTTTTCACTTATTTCTTAATTTTAGGTTCGCTTCAAAACTTTTTTTTTTGTTTTGTTAAATTACAAGTTTCAATAAGAATTACATAATTACCTTGTCCACCAAAATTAATATATTTGAGAAACATAAATATCTCTACACATCTTATCGAATCACCAAATTAGAAGTATATGTTGTATCAAAAAATTACCAAAAGAATCGACACAAGTAGCACGTTCTTCTAGATTTTATTTTATATTGTTTTACAAAAATAATCGGTTCGATCTAAAACCGTACAAAAATAATTACTCAGGTTCGGTTTTCGGCCGGTATTTTCGAAAAATAGGAATTTTGGTAAGATTAGTTTTTAACCGAATCGCCCAATGCACACCCCTAATTGATTGTGGTAATTAAGGGGGTGTTGTAAATGTTATATATACTCGATGGACATGCTTTGAGTGTGTAAATATGTTACATATTTTTCATCATTTTACCAATTCATAAATAACTATGCGAGACTTGTAATACATACAGTTAAATACCTAATCAACACTTTTTTGATAATACACGTCTAATTAATTTGTCTATTTTCAAGAAGATAAGGGGTGAAGTGGCTTTTACTTAAATGATTTCACAAAAATATGATTGTGAGTTGTTGGCGTTATTATCTAATTAACAATGGTAGCTTTTTATCTTCTTTATTTAGTTAATCAGTCACTTATATCATTCATTACACCAAGATAATTCATTACACCAGATACAAAACTCCTTGGAATAAAGAATAACATCATCCCATCTAGGGTATTTGATCGCAGTACATATTTCTTGACCATTGCATCGTGATTGTGAACGTGTTATGACAATTCACGAAATAAAGAGCATAAAGATTAAAGACACAAGAATTTACGTGGTTCGACAATTGCCTACATCCACGGGAGAGGAGAGAGTATTTTACTATTGATGAAAGAGGTACAAATTATAATGAATGTCAAAGTATTGAACTAAAACCTAGCAGCTGATTTTTTCCTAAAATACGTGTACCGTACCGTGAGGGCAAGCCCCCGCACCCCCTGGCGATCCTTCGTCGAAACGGGCTCATGCTGCAGGCCAGTTCTAAGGGCTTCGCCCTCTTTAGAACTGACCCTTTTGATAATGAGCTTGCTGCATAATTTTGGGCCTAAAACTTTAAAATATATAACAATAGAACGAAAGTTTAAAATGGCTTATACGTTGATATAATCATTTATTTTTGCAACTTGACTTACTTATTTTCGTCAAGCAAAGATCAATGTAGACTATTTGCTAACAAGCGTATTATGTTATGTCTTGGTTGTAGAATCTCGTCCGATCAATCTGGGGCTCAACAATAAGAAGTGCAAATGTGCAATATTTATAATAAATGATAGAGCAAAATCGTTTTCTGTCCAAAATCAATGTTAGATTCATTTAGAAAGATATGTTACATAAAAAAAGATAGGTTCTCTAATATTTGAAGTAGAGAAATTCCTTATGTAATTAAGAAAATATAAAATTAAGAGACTAGGTACAGTGGCACGTGAACGTTTTGGTAAAATGTCTTAGGTGAATTAATTAAGAATTCTGAGAACATATATATTGAAATAATAATGATAAAAAATAGGAGGTGCAAGTTTTGTAATCTATTACGAGAAATAAGATTGTCTGTAACGAAATTTCACAAAGGTTTGCCAAAGAGTTTTTTGGATTTCGCTATTTAGGAATACAAACCTTCTTCTACATCCGTAACTGACTTATAATATATCATATACTTTTTTGAATAAATCGGTGAATCGGTTACATAATACATCTGATCAATATTAAATAATAACAATTTACAACTAACGAATAAACATTATAATCATCTAACAACTATTAGAAAGTAAAGAAAGACCTCACACATATATGTGAGTAGAACCCAAAATTTTTAATATTTTAAAATTTCTAATATTTTGAGATTTCAACTTTACAAGTACATCGAGATTTCATCGACTTTATAATATATCATACTAAATATGTATTAATGAATACAAAGGAAGATTCATTGCCTTTCTAATTGACTTAGTCAACATTTTTACTTTAAGTGGAGAAACCAAGTAATATAATATAATACACTTGGCATCCATTCCCTTGGTTTAGCCAAATATTTTAGTGAATTAAGTCAATATTGAAGACATGTGCACAATAATGCAAAAAGAAATTGTCTAGTAACTTTGGTGGCATAATAGAGCAAACTTACCTCAGCTAACCACAGGAGAGACCTCCAGATTGCTATATTAGTTGGTCATGAGCCCATAAAGAATGTGCAATAAGTCGAGCCAGCTCGTGAAGTTGCAAAGAGCTAAGCTTTTCTGACGAGCCGATCTCGAGTTAATTTATACTTGTTCGAAGGCTTATGAGCCTATAATAAAAAATAATTTTTCATTTGTTAATATATATATAATATTATATATATATATATATATAATGATACATTTTGTATATATTATGATTGTATTTAATACAATATATAAGTACAAAATTAATAATATTTATATTAATATAATATTAAAAATATATATTAATAAGAAATTAGAAATTTATATTTTTTAATTTTTTTGAGCTCGACTCGACCCAGACTTGACTGATCAGGCTTGTCGAGTTGGAGCACGAGCCGAGAAATTTGACCAGACTCGACTCATGGACACCCAAGCCCATAATATATAACACTAAAAAGGTCCTAGGTTCTTCTAAACTCTATGTTCCCTTTTTAAAAGACGCTCAACCTCAAAAATTTTTGGTTGCTCGCCGATTAATCCGTCTCATATTGGGTTCGAAAAGCTCTGAATTCTTCTAATGATACAATCAATTCCTCGAGTGTTAGTTTTGCCGATTGAATTTTTTCCTTGAATTCGTTGAGTCAATGCTCTAGACGAGAGCACCAAAATTATACAATTAAATTAGTTCTTCAATGATCAATCCCTACTTTTTAATTACAATTCGTGGATCCAAAAATCCCGGAGCACTGACAAGATATGCTGAATTAAAACTATCCACTAAGACATTACATAATAACTACTGAATGTAAAGGAACGTGCTAAAAAGCCTAGGGCCTGTTACACTAAAATGAATAGTTTACTTATTAGCCCATAAAGGTATTTGTGTAGGGCTGAATAACGAATCAAACTACTTGATACTCTATTCGAGCACGATCGCTAAAAGCTCGTTTGAGCTCGGTTCATTAACATATCAAACCAAGCTTAAACAACATCTTGTGTTTGATACGTTTTGAAACTCGGCTAGATTAGTAAAAATTAATAAAAGCATATATAAAAAAATCAAACTATTCAAGCTCAACGCGTGTTTGGCTCGATTAAAACTCGTTTGAGCTCGGCTCGATTAATAATCAAACAAGCTCAAACACAAACTTTGAAGCTCGATTGTATTTCAAACAAGCTTGAACAACATCTCCTTCGGTTCGACTCGGCTCGTTTACACCCCTATATTTGGGTGTGTCTTTTGGGCCTCAAAATGAAGGGTCTCTCTGCGAACTTGGGCTTTGTACACCCCTATATTTGGGTGTGTCTTTTGGGCCTCAAAAATGAAGGGTCTCTCTGCGAACTTGGGCTTTGTACACTGGGCCAGATTATCAGTATGGGTCCGACCAATTTTGTAGGGAGCTAATTTATATGACCAATTTTGACGAAGATCCAAACAATCATGATCAAAAATGAGTTTTTTGCCTATTTTTTATTATGTACTAACGACTAATGATTTATATCATTAAATTTTTCTACAATTTCACAGATTTTAGATTTTTTTTCTTTCATAGAATGTACTTATTTCGTATCGCTTCATTATATCTCAAAGCATCATAAGTTTTTTATTTTTTTATTTTTTTTCCTTTTGGGTAGATAGGATCATTACTAATGCTGACGTGAAATTACCTATATTATCAAATATACCACAATGTTGTACAAAATATCGAGGCTTTGAAAAGAGCACAAAAAAAAGCGTATTTCACTTTTGGTGCATTTTGTAAATGGATAGGACCGTCAATTGAGCCGAGTCTGTCTGAAGTCCAATTGTTTGGCCCGTTTAAGTATGAGCTGAGTCTAATTGAATGTGAGTCGCACCGAGTTTGAACTTACAAATTGAATCTGCCCAATTTGTGAGCTGAGTTTGAGCTTTGATAGGCTCAGCCCGAATAGCCCGAAGTCAAAATTTTTTCTAATTAATGATTTGTCTCATATAGTAAATTTAGTTTTAAGCTAATTTATATAAAATATTGTAGATTTTTAAGATTGAAGCTTACGAAATCGATGAAATGTTATATATTAATAGAAACTTTTCATCTAAAGAGATTTTGGAAAAAATTTCAATTATTTTTTGTCACCTCATACACATTGATAAAGCTTCTAAATTTTCATAATCATTATTGTAGACTTTGTGACTCCATTAGTAAAATTTGGAATTATACATATTTATCAGTGTAAAAATTTATTTAAAGTACTATTTGAAATCGTCTCTTAATATGATTCTATTAGATGTCATTTTTTATTTGAAAAAAACTAATATGCTGACTCGAAATAGACCCGAAGCTTGTAAAAAATGTGAGCCTGAGTTTGAGCTGAGCCGAAGAAAATAATTTATGAGATGAGTTTGAGCTGAGCCGAAGAAAATAATTTATGAGATGAGTTTGAGCCTATTATATTCAAGCACGATGAGTTTGAGCTTGAGCCACCTTAAGCTCGGCTCATAGGGCCCTATTGACAGGCCTAATCATGAAGGCGGGGTGGATTCTAACATCTAGAGATTGAAGAGGATTGTTTCCAAATTCCAACCATCATTGATGAGGTTAGGAGGACTAGTTTAGTAACAAATATTAGGTTTAGTTACAACAGGCGGATTTCTCTGTTCCTCCTAACTTTGTTAAACTTGACTTTTATTAAAGCTGGTCTTTATCTCTGATGCCTTCTTCAAAAGAGAAGATGATAAATTTTGTGTTAGAACTTAGAAGTCACACCAGAATAATAATTATCAATATATATAGAAAACAACTTTTAATTACAACAAAACATAAAATAATAATTTTACTAATATGTAGATCTTCTTTTTTGGTTGTGATGTAGGTAAAATGTGTATATATATTTGGCTCGAGTTGAAGATTTTGACATGCAACATTGAAGATTAAGTATTTGGACTCACCTTCTTATGACAAGTCCCACAAAAGCACGAGTCTATTATTAGCTTAGACTGTGATTAAACCATTTAGGCCTATTTGTGCCTTTAGTTATTGAATTAGTATACTATTGTATGGGCCGAGTTATGACTCACATCTTGCAAACTTATAGAAATTAGTGTTTCTTGTATTTTGGAGAGGGAGGATAATTTCCGGAATCATTACGTTTGTGAAGGGGAGAGAGATTCAAAAAAATAGATGGTGAAGAATTGACTCACATCAGGTTGCAAAAAAATTTAAGTAGGGTCAGCCCGATCATCTACTACGAGTCAGAGGATTCACAGTTTACCCACTAACATTGTCGTCATAGTGGCAGAGAGAATTGAACACACAAACTTCTGACAATAAATAACCCATTTTTTACCAATCGAGCCAAACTCTATAACATTAGCCAGGAGGGGATTTAATTAATCGACGAGGTTTGCTAAAGAATTAGTAAGTAGTAACCGTGGTCTTAAATTTCCCTTGAAACATCAAAATTTTGACCGAAATTTTGGATTTTCAGGAGTTCCGAAGCGAAATCTCACTTTCGATCCAATTTTGCAAAATATCTTCCGAAATTTTGACCGAAACTCGAAATTTTTGCCGAAACCAAAAATTTCCCGAAACTTAAAAATAATATTAAAACTCTTTTGTTAAATATCCATCGAAAGTTAGCTCGAAACCCGAAATTTCTCGAAATTTTGACCGAAACCTGAAATTTTGCCAAAACCCAAAATTTCCTAAAACTTAAAAATAATATTAAAACTCTTTTGTTAAATATCCATCGAACTTTAGCTCAAAACCTGAAATTTTCCGAAATTTTTATGGAAGCCCGAAATTTTCGCTGAAACCCAAAATTTCCCGAAACTCAAAAATAATATTAAAACTCTTTTGTTAAATATCCATCGAAATTTAGCTCGAAACCAGAAATTTCCCAAAATTTTGAATAATAATTATTTTATTATACATTTTAAAATTTTATTATTTAAAAATAATATTTCAAATTGGTCCGCACCCCGCACCTACAAACCATTCACCCCAATCACACACGTGATTTTTACTAAACTTGTGGCACACTTTATTTTAATTAAGTTTTTATAAGATTTTATTATTATTTTACTTTTAGATCATATTTATTTCATATTTTTTGTAACATGTTTTAATCATAATATTTAATAAGATTCATAGTACATATATTGTATATAAAATATTATTAATGTAAAAGATTCATAAGTATGATAATTAAAGTTATCAAAAATTTGATTGTTAGTTTTTTTGATTTCTTTAAAATCGAAACCAAAATTTTAAATATTCTCGAAATTTCTATGAACATTTTGTAAATTTACTACCCTTTCTATGAACATTTCGTAAATTTACTACCCCAAAACCGAAATTTAAAACCTTAATAATAACAGAAATTCACCATATCAAAGACTATTTATTTCAGCGAGACGGATAAAAATATTTACAATTAGAAATTCTTATCGAGATAATTAGTAAAACCTTAAAATATTGAAGGATTTATTGTGAGCCCCCAAAAGGAATTGGGGGCTTCCAAAAATTGACGGGCAAGCACACCAAAGTAGGGTGAAACTCACTCGCCTTAATAAAGGTTGCGTGTTCGATTCGCGGGTGTTGGCACGACTCGCCGTCTCTATACGATCATTAGCGAGTCGCCTCTGCACCCCGACAGGACGGGTTATTTCTATTTTAAACCACACGCCCATATTATATAGACCCTCCTTAGTATCAATTATTTATGAATTGTCGATGTGGGACTTTTTGTCTCAGTTCTAAGTTCCAACTATTTATTAAACAACCCCTGTTTACTTCTTCAGGCTTTGACCTGCTTTTGCACTCAGTTTCATTACCTTTGTTTGTTCGATACTGAGGCTAACAATTAGTTAAGGTTTGAGACCTTTTCAGCTTCAAAGAATTGTTGTGGAGGTGGTTCTACGAACACAAAGTAGTACAAATAGTTTACATCCTTGATTACGTTGGCCAAGGCTTTTGAACACAAAGTAGTACAAATAGTTAAGTATGACGTGGTTGCGTTACTTCCATATGTTTCTTTCAAATTCCCATCTAATACTTATATAAATTTCGTAGATAAAAATATGACGGTGGTTGCGTTACTTCCATATGTTACTTTTCAAATTCCCGTCTAATACTTATATAAATTTCGTAGATACAAATATGACGGTAAGTATGACGATAAGAATAACGAAGTTAAGATAAAAATATGAAAGGTATGTAGATAAACAACATCAAGACTTTTCATTCCAGGGCCTTTTTGGAATTTCAACTTTGTTCGTCGCCAGACAAATTTCACAACGCATGCTTCGGCTCAATGGGCTTTTAATTCAAATTGGGCTGGTCCTGTTTCTTTTCACATCTTTAGATTATTTATTCAAATTGTGGTTCTGCTTCCCCTCCACGCTCTTTGTTGGAGGTTTGAACTTTTTTGTATTTGGATATTGTGTTTCTGTTCCTTTAATGAAATTTGTGTTTCCTATCAAGGAAAAACAAAAAAATGGAACACATTTAGGATGAAATTCAAATAAAGAATATCACTCATATCAAATGATAAGATAAACTCAAAACTATATATATACACTGAATCCATCTGCACAGTCCTGTCTAGCCCAGACCATGACCAAGCCTGCCTAGCTCGATCAAAACCTGAGCCCACTATAGGCGGTCTAGTGGGCTGAGCTGGTCCTGGATTATTCATCCTAGGCCCATTTGACACCTTGAGTACTACTCTTTATTAAATTATCGCGGTAATGTCACTATTAGTCCCTCAACTTTATATTTAAAATCACTTCGATCCTTTAACTTCTAATTGCGTTAATTAAGTCCCTCAACTCAACAATTTATTTCAATATGGTTCCTCGTCTCAATTTCCGGTCAATTTTGGCCGGAAAGTTGGTCATTTGACACGCACATGACCATCGGGCAAAACCGAAATTTTGCAATTAATAAAACATGACATGTGCGTAGCACATGACCAACTTTCCTGCCAAAATTGACTGAAAATTGGCCTAAGAGACCCAATTAACATAATTAGAAGTTGAGAAACCAAAGTAATTCTACATGTGAAATTTGAGAAATAAAAGGTAGCATTACCCCTAAATTATCTTTATTCAGACTTTTGGTAGTCAAACTTGGGATACGTCTCTAAGCCATTCAGGCACATATTATCATTATGTGGCCTAAGGGTTGGGATTGTAGAGTTAACACATTGCAAGATATTTGAAATGACAAGTCAAAACTCTTTCTTTTTTTTTTTTGTCAAAAAAGACAAAGTTACTCGTGTTTTTTACTGTTATGTTTAATCATTTTACAAAATTAATAAATAATTATACAACTTGATAGATCATTTTATAGTGGAGCAAGAGGCAAAAGCCACACTCCCATGACCCATCCCACTAATTATCATTTATCATTAGATTTGAAGATAGTTGGTGGCTTTTTATCACTCATCACGCTGCATCCAACGGTAATGGATAAAATGGGATTTGTTTCATCACGAATTATCTCAATTTTCTACTCACTTTCGGTAATAATATGTAAAGTTAATTGACATTTACATATATAATTGATGATGCGGGGAGACCTCTCATATCACTTATAAACATAAAGTTTAAGACCACCCCTCCGTCTAGTCTTGTAGGGATGAGAGGTGAAGCAAAATTCTCCAATATGCACCAAAAGTGGTCAACTCACCATGCTATCATAACACTCCATCGATTAGATTAAACGAATAGAACCTAGAAAAGTGATATACTGCAAGAGATATGTTTCGTTAAATCATAGGTTGAATTCACCTTCCAAGACCTCAAAAGGTCAAGTATATTGCATGTAAAAGATTAGTCATTTGGATTATAAATGGGCCGAGCCTAGTCGAATAAATTCTTGTTCAAATTTGTTTGAATTCTTATTGAGCTTACAGAATTTGTGTTTGAGCTTGGTTTGATTGTCAATCGAACTGAATTCAAACGATCTTTAATCGAGCCAAACACGAGTAACTTGACTTTTTTGCACATACATCGTCATTATTTGTTTTCAAGCGTTCAAAAAAATCACAAACTATACTGGTCATCGGAATTTTGATCCTGGATATTGGACGAGGTACGAAACTTGTGTAATCACGTACCAACAATAAAATAATTGTGCTGGTAGGGAGTATGATTCAAGACAGAATATTTCTATTAAAATAGCATACGATGGAATGTTCAGCTGGCACAAACCTAGGAAATTATTGTTTAAAACAATTTGCAAATGGGTTCATTGATTAAATAATAAAACAAGAATGAATTGTACTATCTTTAAATATAAGGGAAAATTATACATATACTCCCTCACCTATTGTGTAATTAACAAAAACCCCATTCATTTATTGGAGATTACATAAAGTCCCCCTTATGTTAAAATATTTCCTACAATTACACCCTATGTGTATTTAAAAACTTTTACAATTTTACCAAATGCAAACCTTACAAAGAGACCCTTTAAGGGTATGTTGACTATTTCCAATAAGTGAAAGAAATTTTGGTAATTACATAATAAATGAGGGGGTCTGTTTATAATTTTCCCTAAATATTCAATTTACTAATACCCTTTAATTTTATGTAACTTTCAAGTCATATTATTATGCCTTATATTCCTTTAATATCATTAGAATAAATTTTAAATAAATAAATTAGATATTCAAAATTGCAGTGAATCGAATAAAATAAAATAAAAAAAGAAACAAATTGATTAGTCAGTTCAGTGAAAAATAGGTTCAAGATGACCTAAGCCCTAATGTTGTTAACAATACAAAGTCCTTGAATTCTATGTACTATACATTCACATGTTTTATGGCATTGTCCAAAATGTTAAAGTGCATAAACTTTTATGTATTTCTTTCTTGTTTGCACTTGTTTGTAATGAAGTTATTCTTGCATTCATCAAGTTGTTAAGTACGTAATAATTATATATGAATTATTCATTGCCGTGAATATATATTATATAGTTGGTGGTCTTGTGAGTCTAAGTCTAGTTTTTTCACTTTTTATAGAACATACACTTGCATGATTATGGCCAAGTTGATATTAACAACAATTTTTCCATAAAAATAAAAAGATATTAACAACAATTTTTTCCCATTGCGGCTACTGCTGCCAAAAGTTATTGACTATGATGAAAGTTCATCATTGCACTTGATTCCATACATATATTCTAGTTGAAATTCTATGCTGAACCGAGATTATTGGTCTCGATCCAAAATTCATCATTGAATTCGGGGGTAATTTTAGTAAATGCTCTCTCTATTGGGGAATTCAATAGTGAATTCTGAACCGAGACCATTTAGAATTACCCTATATTCTAGCTAGATTATTTAATATGTTGTTTTCTATATTATTAATTGTTCAATTGCACCTATGTAGTGACATATGCCACGCCAACTTATCTCTTAAGAAAATTCAGGGTACTACTAATAGAATGTTGTTCTAGAAATTAGTTCATTACAGCTTTCGCTATAATTCACCTAATGGTTTAGCAGTATCAGATGAGTCATAATATTTATTAGGAATAATTTGGTAAATGATCATATAAATTGTAGATTAATAGGGAAATTATACATAACTTATTGGCCCATTGAGCTTTGTCCCACGGCCACTATGAAAACTATAAATAATCATTAATTAGTGTTAATCAAGGATTATCTAATCGCTTCACATAAAATCCTAATTACCTTTTTCGAAGAAGAGTTCTGATTTGTTGTGAGTCAGGTCGGACCCCAACGTTCCATGCACGTTTCTTCACATCTCCTTTTATGAGAATACTAACTTTGACTTTAACATTGTTTTGATCCCTCGCCATTTCTATTTAAAATCTGATACTAAGCCAATATATACTCTACCAAAAGGATGACAATGGAAACTCTATTATGAAACAAAAAGTTAACATTCAAAGAATGCCTTATAAGTTGTATTGGTGTAGTAATTTATCTATCCAATGCGAAATCAGGAAGGAAAAGAAATCCCTCTATAGCTAAATGTTGTGGTCGTACCGACGGATTTTCCATTTTATCACGAGGATGACGGAGTATACATTTGTTATATATATATATATGTGTGTGTGTGTAGTTTTGATGTAATGGAAGGTCCAAAGCAAAACATTTAACATTCATCATCTTTAATACGTTCACTCACGTGCACATGATATTCTTATATTCTTACTTAGCACGTGGAACTAATTCTCGTAAATAGGTGACAACATGATTTGAACTCAATACTTATCGGTTGATATCAGATTGAATGACATACTCATTTAAAAGCTTAAGTTACGTTGTTAAAAAATAATATTTAATATTTATTATCTCTAACGATCACCATAATTATAAAAAGTCAGTCATCATACTGAACTCCAGTAGCAATTTTTATCACTATGGCCACAAAAATGATGTAGCAATTAATCAAAGAAATTTCATCCAATGGCATTAAAATTACAATTTTTCATAATAATAAGTGAAGCATACAGGGTAAATTGATGCATTTGAGAATACAGAAGAATAAATGTGGTTGAGTCAGAATACAGAGAAGATAGTAGAATTTACCAGAATTTAAATAATATCTATAGGCGGTTGGTTAGAAGAACGGTTATGACTAAATTTTAAATTGTGAATTTTGAAGTAAATTGACAAAAATAATGGTTACGTGCAGTTTTCAAATTTCATAATCAGCCTACTATTAGGCCTTTTCCATTTTAACAAAACAAAATACTTATATTACTTATAGAATCACAAATGTTTTTACATGGAGTACTTACTGATCTACTTACATGATTAACTAATCATATATATATATATATATATATATATATATATATATACACTCATTAGTAAAGGACATTGTTCATAGAAATAGGACTCCATAATTACCATAATATTGGCTACACCATTCCGTGAAAAGAAAAATGAAACTGAAGCTACTGGAAATCAATCTATATATATGTTCAATCAGTTTTGAAAAAGACAATAATCATATTCTTAAAGATCTCGTCGATTTATGACCAGTCAACAATAAATCTTTGAAATTGTGTTGGGTCATTATCTTTTCTGTACACTCTATGAATTTTGGCAATTCTATTACCCAATTAACATCAAGAATAAATTAACAACGCAAAAGCTAAATAGAAACCCTAATATGCCTTTGTTATCGCCGCGGAGACCTCCCATTATTAGTCTAGATCTTTCATAACATAGTTGTGTAACACTATATAATATAACATATATATCTTCACAGGGGTACGTGAGATGACTTTTTTTTTTTTTCATATAACAAGTTTTCCTCCACCTAAATTACTCATTTGTATATTAATTATGTGCGTGTAATAGGGAGTATTACATTTACGTTATTGGAGATCTGGACTACCCATGATCATCCATTCGATTTTCTACGCCCAAGGGCTAGCTACCCCGTCGTCTTCCCGTCCTTTCCTCTCTCTTTATTCCACTTTCTTCATCATTTCTCTTCCCCCATTCTCTTTGGGTGCTCGCTTTCAGAATCCTAGATTGCATATTTCTAGTGGTAATTCGTCATTAGGTCATTATTGAGTCATCATCCGTCATTTTGGATTCGAGACTGATAACTACGGCGACAATGATGCCTAATGATGAAATTGTTTATTAGTTTAATGTTTAATGTGTAACTCTTATTTTCTTTTTCGAATGAGAATTTCGATCTCGATAATAGAAATTGTTATTTTATTTAAAAATTATTATCTTCTCTACAGAGTATACTTGATTAATTTGTTGTAGACAATATACTATATAATATTGTAATTTGTATTTAAAATTTTGGATTCCTATAAAAGTAGTAGGAATTTTATGAGTTAATAATCCAAAATTTCACCGCAATGTTCAACCAACATATTGGTAGGTACGTCGTTTTCCAGTGCGCCGCCCCACATGTGATTGTTGGGTTAGATTGTGTATGCGACGTGTCATTATATGATTCGATTCTCACCAGTGCACCACCAATTATTGCCTCTTTTCCACCGACGACACTTCACTCTGCAATTTTCACGCCACAACTTTTTAATACGTGCCTTGTCCACAGCTGATTTATGTTTTTTGCTAAAAAGTATAGGTTGATTTTATTGTTTCATTTTTCTGAAACAAAAATATTATTATGGTTTTGCGTGATTGTGTTTTCAAAAATAAATTTTAACCTTTTATTAGATGATATGTATTATAAAAATTGGTATAAAAATATTAATTTTTTTTGTTTGTTGGATGTGTTTTGAGAAATGTTTGAAAGTTGTGTAAAATGTGAAATAAAGTTGACTGAATTAATTATATATGTAATGATAATAGGGAAAAAAATTAGAATAACATTTTGTTTATGATAAAGTAAGAAAGAGAATGAGTTGGATAGTTGAAATATGTAATTAATGAAAAGAGAGAATGAAGTGATAAAATAATAAGTAGTTATATAGGGAAATATGTAGTAGGATTTGAAATTGAAGCATTTTCTATAGAATTTAGCTTGATATGAGCATTTTCATTTTCTGATGATTCAAAAAATGAAAATATGATCCAAAAAACACTATGTTTGGTTTCATTATCTTCTATTTTTCAATACATCAAATGTCTAGATAATTTTTTTTTGTTTTTTTTGGGAAAATACAAACTATTTTTCGATTTAGGATTTCAAAAAGGACATCCTAGTTTGCAGGGACGATTTCGGAGACGAATACCAAAAAAGAAGGGAAAAACTTGAATTTTTTAGGTTTTAGGGGAGGGCGAGGGGGGCAAAATTTTTAAAATTAAACATTTATATGATCAAAAACTAATTTGTAAAAGTTGTTTTGGGGTGGGGTGGGGGGAGCACCTCCAACCCCCTAGCTCCGTCACTGCTAGCTTGGATCTCATTTTTATAAAAGTTTTTGTCTTCTTTGATAAAAAAATACTTTAAAAACACCGAACTGTTTTCTTATTATGTTCCTACACCAAATAAACACCTTAATTCAATTGGTCGATTAGTAATCAAACATTTTTATTTTATACAAAAACTGGTAATGGAACCTCGTATACATTTTCTGAAATGTTTCCTCAAATTGAACCATATATACATACATGTTCCTTAATTAAAATGATTGCATGGCTTCTAATAACATGTTCCAGGACAAAATACATCTTTATTTTTTTTGGTATCATAGGACAATATACATCACACCTTTATTTTTCATCTTTAGCATTAAACCGCTTCGATCAGAAATAAAAAGAAACTAGCTATGCCTAAATTGTAGCAATTTGCCCCGAAATCATTATTAAGCTGATATTTTCGCATAAACTTCAATCGTCAGTCAGTTATTGTGCATTTGTATAGTCAAGAATGTTATGATCTTAGTTGTAAGTTGTGAGACTTGGCTCCCACATTGAATTATAAGGTTCCGATGTGGGGTTACATAACATTGAGTTTTTCATTTTTAATGACTAACTTTTGAGATTGAGTTCTCCCCAAGTACATATCCATTGATATCAGAGTCATCTCTCATGTTGTGCAGTGCAACCGTGTGGCATAGATGGTGAGGATGCCTACTCGATGGATCCAAAGAGAGATATGGTCTGAGGGTTGTCACTCGCATGAGAGCCGTTATGTAGAGCGTGGTAGAATATTATGATCTCAGTTGCAAGTTATGAGGTTTTGGTCAGCTCTCCAACTTTAATAATTAGCTTTTGAGGTTGGGTACCCCCAAAGTTCATATTAATAAATGTCTTTTTTTTTTTTGAAAACCTTCATATTAATGAATGTCAATAATATAATATGACTCCATAAGTGATCAGGTGAAAAATCTGAATTCTTAAAATCACTATCAAACGTTTTTGAAGAACATGAATTCTTAGGGTGACTCTTAATTGTTTCTCAAGGCCAAATATCTTCGATGGTTTTGGTGCAAAAATAAAAGATGAATTTTATGACCAAATAAATAGACTGTTGATGCCTATAAAAATATCATCCGAATTTTAATTTTGAGGCAAACTATTCACGCATAATCATCTAAAGGATAGTCTCTCAAGAAAAATTGACTCCCCTTGTCGTATTTCGTATATTTCAAGGTACCTGTTTCCCTTTGTAGGCTTAACTAAAAGTAGGTTTGCTTAAAGGACAAAAGATGTTTCCCTTTGTAGAAGTAATCAATTAATTAGTAGAATGCTGTATTAATGAATTGATTAAATTAATTAATTAATACGACGATGAAGTTGTTAGCCTGTAACCGACCACAAAATCTGTGCTCTCATTTGTGATGAAGAGTAATTTTGGGCCCATAAGCATATGGGCCACCTTACAGACCTAATAATTCTAGTCTTCTCCATCAAAACATCCCATACCTACTTTAAGGTCAATGTGGCCCCCAATCTATATAGTCCATTACTTTTTTCTCATAAATAATGCATATATTCTACTTTTCCTCAAATTTCAGGTGGTCATTAGTCGTTGATTGTGACGGTCACATGAATATTGTGAAACTTCTGGAAAAAAATATATTTGTTAAATAAATGAGAATAGAAAAGAAAATAAACAAATTGACTGGATCCGATCCAGTCGATCAACCGACATCCTTGCCAAATAGGATCAAATCTAAACATAGTTCAAGTTATAAGGTTAAACCTATCCTGACTAGACTCGAATAAAATAACTAAAACGAGGTGAATTGAAAAAATTTATAGTGATAATAAATGCTGGTCCTCACGAATAAACATGGGAATATTTATTTTTGTTATGAAATCACTATTCATGACATTTGGTCATTTAGATGAAACCACGTGTCATGATCAAAGGTCCAGATTGATCAGGTCGTTGGGGTCTGTGAGTATTATGTAATTATGATGATTTCCGGGGGTAAATTTGTCCTTCACCTTCAAAAGTAAATTTAGGCTTATCGCTATTTAAATTCATAAATATATTCATCTAATTAGGATACGGCCAAACTAAGAAAGACAAGGGGAATTAGCAATGAAGTACTAATTTACGTCTCACTAATTACTGAAGATATTCGTGTTTGTGACACTTTTGAATTCAAATTAAATTTTTTTGGAACCATGTGATTTGTTTTCCAACGGTATCTTAAGTGGGGTTTTTTGGCTGATAAAAAACTTAATTATGACATACTATTAGTTTACCAACATGTAGTAAAACAAAAAAACACGCGTCATGAGGGGTGAGGTGAACCCACACTTTCATTAAAAAAAAAAAAATCTGAATGATTTTTAGAGGACATCAATATTCAAAATTGTTAGAGCAAACACAAAAACAATAGCATAAAAGATTATACGACACAATAATTTTCGTGGTTCGGCAATTAACTACGTCCACGGGAGATAGGGAGAGAATGAGAGAGCTGCTTTGCCGTATGAAGTCTTCTGTTAAATTTGAGTTTAGAACTTTAAAATATATCAGAATAAAAAATTTATATGATCAGAATTATTTATAACTAATGAGCCATATGAATAATAGCAAATATCGAAATTTGCAAGAACGTTCCACCCACAAACTCCCTGGTCCTAAGATGGCGTTTGGCAAATATTATTTTACGAAGCTTATAGGCTTTTAGTGATTATAAGAAACTTATGGAGCTTACAAGATCTAAAGAAATAAATTGGAGTTTTTTATTTTTATTTTTAATGGTTTATAAGCTTTTTAAAATTAATTTTAAGAGTATACAAAGTGTTTTATTAAAAATATTACGAACCAGAGTTTATAAACTCTCAACAACTTATAAATTATTTTAATAAACTTATAAACTCAATAACAATCTCTAAATCTTATTATAAGAGTTCATGTGTTGATCGTATTTATGTGACAACCCCACATATGGGGATGTCGGAGCTGCGAATTAAATGATGAAAATAAGTGTAGATATTTTTCCTGTGCTGCAACACGGCCAAGGCCCACCATGGCAGCTGATGTATCCTGTGTAATGCTTTCTCTTTTAAATTTATATATGATTAGACACGTTTGACATGGTTTGGATCGATTCATAAATTTTGAATGAATCATCGACAAAAGTCTCTTTTGATTGAACCCTTGAACTATTTGTTGATGTTTCAAATTGAGAGAGAGAGATGGAGAGTGAACATTTTACGAAAAGATAGAGATACATATAACATCTCTATTACGAGTATGAAGGAGAATACATCTTTATTTATACATGTATTTCTAATTTGATATTTCAACATAAGTTGGAATATCCCCAATCAATACAAATATAGATGCATTGGTCCTATAATCACCCAATTTCCATCAATCTACCCAAGACCATGACTCATAATAACTAAATACACTTGTTACATCATATTATCATATTAATAAAAAATCATAATGTTTTAAACCGACAGTCAAACGGTGACTTACAAAAAGTGATTAATCTTTGATTAATTATAATTAAAAAAATAATCTAACTAGAAATGTCCTAATAACAAGTACATTATGATTACTATTTTTTTAAAAAAAGTGTACAATAATTGCTGATGAAGTCTAGTTCTATTGAGAATTCACGATATTAGAAGCTTTGTGTTCGGCTCCCACCGACAGCGTGTGAGGTTTTCTCTAATTTCATAATAGTTTTAATTACATTGTAATAATTGCTAGTTCTTGCAATTGTAATAATTGCTAATTTGTTGCAAAATTATTTCTAGTTGATACCCATAACTCGTATCATGTATTCGATTCACTCAATTTTTTTTTTACAATAAACCAAATCATCTGCAAATGCTAATTCTCTTGCCACGTGGAAATTTGACTTCGTAATAGTAATTGGTCAATGATTTCATTTTCCAGAGCATTTGCCATTTAGCATTTTTGCCTAACCTACGTAAGAAATGGAGTGGCACTTTTGGTACTGCACCATTTAATTCTTGAGGTCTAATTTAGGTTCTCTTACCTCTTTTACTACACACATAAATATTGGGTGACAAAATTAGTTGATACTACTATTCTAATTTTGTTAGTACTACTATTTGTTGGTTAAAATGAATAATTTGATTGTGATAAAATGGATATGCAAAATCTGAATCGAGGCGAGAGTTGAACTCTCTATCCTTAACACAATATTGCCCCGCTATAGCCCTGCTATTGGTGGTACGGGTTCCTGCAATTTGTGTCCCAAGATACAACGATTTTTCTCAGGATTGAACCACTTCAAAACCGAGACCCACGAACGAAATCCTGTTTCGAACTCTCAATAATAGCATAATTCAACTCTTGATTTCATTATTTCCGGAATAACAAAACTCAAAGAATGAATATGAATGAAGAGGAATTGTTATTCGCTCTTAAGAAAATGAATACCCAAGGGAGGTTTATATAGGGATAAAGAGGGGCATAAGAGTCATTAAACTCACTTTAATGACTCACATGTGATGTGATCAATGACTCACATGTGATGTGATCAATGACTCATATGTGATGTCATTAATGACTCATATAAAATCATTAATGACTCACATGTAAAGACCAAACAGATTTTGACTGTCATAAAAACGACCAATCACATGTGTGTTAAAATACAGCTCGTACGATCGTGGTCATCGATCGTAATGGGTAGTATCTTTAATTCCTCCTCGTTTTACACGGTTGGATCAGAAGAAATTCACGGTAAACCCACAAATTTCAAACCACAACTTCAACATTTAATTTCTCATTCGTCCAAACTCGAATTAGAGAAATTCGAAATGCACACGTGTTATTCGAATTTGTTACCATAAGTACGTCACTCGTACTTTATTTGCATCTGATTTCCAACAATCCCCCACACGAATGAAATTAACATATGCAGACACATTGAGAGTTCGGATGAAAAACTATAGCATCAGAAGAGGTAGCTTTTGGCTTTGAACCTTTCTTAGTGAAATATAATCGGATTTACTAGGCTGCCCAATGAACGCGATGTCTTGAATTGTTCAGCCGTTCGTGTAAACCAAGACAATGATATTCACACTGTAGTCTCTCGAACAGATTTCGTTCTCACTGTTGGGTCCATTTTGGCCGTGGCACCCCCTCTTGGATTCATAAGTGTTTACATTTTGCCTAATGTTGAGGCGGCCTACACCTCACACTTACATAGGTGACTTCCTATTTAAGAGTATCCTGCCATACTTCACTTCATTTAGACAGTATAGGAATCATTAAAAGCCCGGCTTAACCTTTTGCTACAACTTGCAGGTTGCACTTCTTTATCCTAGGCAATGGGTTTGGAGATAAACTCCTAAGCGCCATACTGAATTTTCACAACTTAGTTTTCCCATTGAACCATGATCTTGGGATCTCCAGTCAACATGGTTAGGTTACCGTTGTGTCCATTCTTAATTTGTAGTCTTTAACCCCATTCCTCTTGATAGGCAGTCTATTTGATCTCTATGGAAGTCCTTTCGTCAAAGGATCTACTTTATCCTCCATGATCAGTGGAGATAATGCCATTATAGATCAACTGCTTAATGGTATTGTGCCTACGACAAGCCTGTCTAGACTTACCATTACTTATGCCACTATATGCCTTTGTTATTGCAGACTAACAGTCGCAATTGTATGCACGTGCTATTGCCGACTTATTGTCTCAATATATCAAATTGGGCATATGTGCATATTTCAATATGGGTTCGCCATGGTTCTCAACCAAGTCTTTAGTCACTTTCTTACAAGAGCACTGTTATGGAAACTAAATTTTCCAAGTACAGTCTCAGTGAGACAAGTCTTTGGACCGTACCCATATCATTTATGTCGAAATCCTTTTTCAACATCCTTTCAGTAGTCATGATTACTTACATAATCAACATATCAAACTTTCACACCAGAAAAGGTAGCTTTTGGCTTTGAACCTTAGTGAAATTTCATACTATGAGCTATGTGTTTTGTTAAAACCACATGTATCACGCTTGTTGATTATGAAGTCGTTTGAAAACATAATATTTTGTCAAACCTTTCATGCCACTACTTTGGAGCTATGTTCGAGTCCGTATACCGACCCAACATACCCCTCGGTTAGTTCCATGTGAACTTCCTCATCTAATCCTTTGTTTAAGGAACACAGTTTTAATATCCATTTCAAATATCTCATGGTTATGCAAATTAGCAACAACAATGAATATTTTATGGATTTAATTCTCATTCCCGAAAACATGAAAAGAAGAAATCAAGGTCTACCATTTGAAGGTTCCCTTCGGCTACCAAGTACGCTTTGTAACCTTGTTAAGGTTTGGGTGTTTTTACCTTAACCCACAGCCCCCACATTTGTACGTAACTGTAGGAAATCTTGCCATCTTTCAGGCAGATTCTTACTCTTACTGCTACGTGGGACCTTCGTTCAGAATGTAGTTATCTAGGACCACGTCCTCCACAATTTTGAATTTATCCAACACATCATTATCTTCTTTAGAGTATGATTTTGGCGTTCGGAAATATCATTAGACCATGGTGAATACTACCACACTTGCATCAAATTCTTTGAACGACGCACCATCGGATGTTTGATCGACTTTCTCGATTGTACTCCAATGGTCAAATCCTTCGTATTTTGACCAAGTTGTGTACTTTGTACACCACGTCGTCTAGACGTTTCTCTCTTCAGAGAATATGTGCACAAACAGTAGGACCGATCTCACTCAACAACTGTATAGTTTAAAGTAACGACGTCCAAGTTTATGCACAACACCACTTTACCTATTCCAACCACAAGTGACGTGATCAAGTTTTCCATAAACATCATCCGCTCATCAGCCGGAGTGTAAGATGTGCACTTGGTTTGGAACTTGGTTAAAACCTGGTTTTTACTCTTATACGTCCAAGATTCCAACCTGGGTTCTCTTCTAAATATTGTGTAGTCACTCAGCTTTTCCATCAACTTTATCTAAAGCTATGAATTTTGACATGATCTATACAAGTTGATTTAGATGATTTCAATGACACTACTTCTCCACCGATGGTAAACCAGAACCACTCGTGGACTTAGAGTCGTTTGTGTCAGATATCCAGTATCCTCGAGAAAAGACAACGATTCTATATTCCATGATTTTGCCGTCATGAATATCAGAATTTCTTGACTTTATGTACGAGATACGCTATGAAGTGCATATCCAATATGCAGTCAATGGTCTTTGACCATATCTTACTTTGTTTGGATTTTCGGTATTCCAAAACCTCCACATTTTCAAAGTCAAATATCTAGGGAAAACTTTTCTGATGTGGAAGATCAGATTAAACTGCAACCACAGAGCATACTCAGAATACCCGAGCTCTAACCACTTGTTGTGGAACTCAGAGTCATATTCCACCAATTATAGAAATAGAGAGTGAATATTGTACTAGAAAACCACACTAGATTTAATTCTCAGGAAAGATTGGAGGCGTCACAACGGTCGCGCTTAAAACTCAATCTCCTCGACAGAATTAACTAAACGAATTTAATAGCACAATATAACACTACAACTATAACTAACAATGACTATTTGAATAATAAAGAACACCAAGATATAACAAAGTTCCTCATTTCATATGGAGTCTCACTCCTACTTTCGAAAATGTAATTCGCTGAGAGGATTGCCTCTTTCCCCCACAATTCTGCGATACACCAGAATTGATTAAATCCCCTTATCTCCTCGAGATTATTTTTGGGATAAATAATACCAACAACTTCTAGCGATGCGATTTGGGACATCTAACGTTGCTATCCGCGATGAGCAACAGCGCTCCAAGCGCATCATTTTGGTCATATTAACATAAATCTATTTTATTTAATAGACAAACTCAAAATGATTACAACAAAATTAAATTAAATTTAATTTTGATAGGATGATTAAATCCAATTTAATCAATTACCAAATTAAATCCCATTTAATTTAGTCAATTGGGTCCAACCCAATTTAATTCAATTGAAATTCAGTGGCCCAAGCCCACTCTCATTTTAAACTTAAATATGTTGGGTCCAACCCAATTTAATTTAAAATAGGTGTTGGGTCCAACCCAAACTAATTTCAATTAAGATCCCTTGGCCCAAGCCCACTCTCATTTTAAACTTAAATATGTTGGGTCCAACCCAATTTAATTTAAAATAAGTGTCATTTGACCAAGCCCAATCCCAAAATGATTACATTCATGTTGGGCCGAACCCACACATGATTTAATAAATGTAAAACAAGCAAAAGCAAAAAGCAAAAGGAAAAGTAGCAAAAGGCAAAACTTTTCCGTAATGAACGGCTATTTAGCAATTCTTTTTCATGATTTTTCATGATGACTACTTTAACTCTTTAATTTTATATTAATTCCTTTTGCCTCTTTACTTTTACCTTTTGACTTTTGCCTAGTTAAAGCAACGGTCTTCTTTTTCGACTACTTTAATGCTTTTTACTTTAACATTTTTAATATATTAATAAATAAAAACAAAATAAAAGACAAAGCAAAAAGCCTCTCTTTTTCCATCCGAGTTTTTGTGACTTTTATTCTTACATCATCCACTAATATATTATTTAAAAAGTGTTGGCCCACAAGAAAAACAAAAGGCCAAAAGACACCTCTTTTATCGTAATGGGCGACCACTTTTAAGACTTTTGCATTCTTTTCCATGATGGCTACTTTAGCTTTTAGTATTAATATAATAAAAAGCTATCATCACCATTGATATCACTCCACCAGATTCTCCGATCCGGGAGGATTTTTCAGCGAGATTCGTCGATCCTCGCGTTGCCAGAAATTTGCCATTTTCGGCCGCAACCCAGCTTCGGCATCTAAGCGACCCATCATTAACGGGATTCGAGGGCCACAAGAAATTCGCTCCGAGCAATTTCTTTTTCGTGAGATTCGAAAATCGCACCTGCCATTTTCATGGCTTCGCCGGCGAACAGAGGCAGCAACATCACCCAAGTACCGTCTGCGATGGGTTACGGCGGTGCGTTCACTGACACCTAACCCCACCACACGGCAGATTTGCTGTCTCAAACCCAGCGACAATTAGTTGTGTTGCACGACGGCAATTCAACCAAACCGGGTCCAACCCGATTCAAATCTCGATTTTTAGATTTCCAGAATTTTGATCCAATCGAAAAATTCCAAGAACATCAAAATCAGATTTTAGTTCAAATTATTGTGATTCCAAATCACAAAATTTCAGATTTTTTTTCCAAATCTTTGTTCCAAACAAATCGGATCTTTCTCTCTCGATTTTCCAGCCCCAAACCTGATTCCAAATTATCAAAATCCAGATTTTTGGCATCAAATCGAGTTATCCAGATTTGATCCATTTTACTCACATCAAATTTGAATAATATTGTGTTAAGTTTGTTGGTTAAAATGAATAATTTGATTGTGATAAAATGGATATGCAAAATCTGAATCGAGGCGAGAGTTGAACTCTCTATCCTTAACACAATATTGTCCCGCTATAGCCCTGCTATTGGTGGTACGGGTTCCTGCAATTTGTGTTCCAAGATACAACGATTTTTTTCGGGATTGAACCACTTCAAAACCGAGACCCACGAACGAAATCCTGTTTCGAACTCTCAATAATAACATAATTCAACTCTTAATTTCATTATTCCCGGAATAACAAAACTCAAAGAATGAATATGAATGAAGAGGAATTGTTATTCGCTCTTAAGAAAATGAATACCCAAGGGGGGTTTATATAGGGATAAAGAGGGGCATAAGAGTCATTAAACTCACTTTAATGACTCACATGTGATGTGATCAATGACTCACATGTGATGTCATTAATGACTCATATAAAATCATTAATGACTCACATGTAAAGACCAAACAGATTTTGACTGTCATAAAAACGACCAATCACATGTGTGTTAAAATACAGCTCGTACGATCGTGGCCATCGATCGTAATGGGTAGTATCTTTAATTCCTCCTCGTTTTACACGGTTGGATCAGAAGAAATTCACGGTAAACCCACAAATTTCAAACCACAACTTCAACATTTAATTTCTCATTCGTCCAAACTCGGATTAGAGAAATTCGAAATGCACACGTGTTATTCGAATTTGTTACCATAAGTGCGTCACTCGTACTTTATTTGCATCTGATTTCCAACACTATTCTAATCGGATATCTTACTTGCAGGACTTTTAACATGAAAATGTTAAAAGAAATTCATTTACTTTCATTGATTTTGCAAAATCAATGTGATTGAACTGTTGGACAGAATATTGAGAGAAATTTATGGTTTTATCCTCTAATGCGGCTTTAAAATAGTGTTGAAGTCAAAATTAGAAATCTTGAAAAAGGTGTGTCGGGAATTGCATACGAAACATTGGAATATGAGCTGCTTACGATAGACTAGAGCTTATTTTCTTTTCTTTTTTTTTTTAAAAAATCGGTCTTATATATCATTCAATCGAAAGTTTACCACGCCTGAAACAATACAATTCATATCGACTCAAACGATGTAGTAAGAACATCTGAAACACCAACTATCAAGTTTTTGAAGATAACAAATCTTGAGAACTCATAAACGAACACAAGAAAATTCTTGTCCAACTCCTATTTAAGGAGAAATGAAACTCTCATTCGAAAGAGAAAGTAAACTCTCATACGAGAGAGAAAATAACATACTAAACAAAATATTTAAAACGCTATATAAAAACTTACACCCGCCTTCATCTTGTCAGATCTGTCTCTGTCTCTTTAGATCTATATCCATCTCGTCAGATTTAAAGATGTATCTTTAGATCCATATCCGTCTCATCAGATTTGAAGATTTGATGTACAACTTGAAGAAGGATGCTCCAACCCACCAACGATAGTGCTGGTAACAGTGGTGAAATAGACGACTGCTTCACCAAGCCATTACTGGCGGAGGAAAATAGAAGAAAAAAAAAACTAGGGTTTAGAGAGAGATGAGGAGAGAGAAAATTTACGAAATTACTCAACACTCTTATATTTGTGATCGACTAGAGCTTATTTTCAAGAATGCATTAATTGGAGTTTTTGGTGTAGAGATTAGATAATTCCTAATTAACAGAAATCATTTTGTATTTATAGTGTTTACGACTAAAATTCTTTTAGTATGTCCACTTAACAAATATTGATAATGGACTGTCATAAATTAATTTCATAATATTTCTAAATTCATTTTATCATCTATCAAATCAAATTATCCCAGACTATGATCAGGACACATCATACTCTAAAGCATTTGTTTCATTTTTCAAATACGCATTTCGACAAATATTTGATACTTTGTATAGACAAATGTGTGATGAACATTTATCTATGAGATTTGGTGAAGATTCAGTCTTCGTTGTTACTGCACCACTTGTACTACTTTCTTGGGGGTACAAATCCCTTTTATATAATTTTTTCAAAGTTAGTTTGTTTCTTTTTTGATTTCATGTTGCTAAGGTGATTCGAATTGACTGAACCAAATTTAATTTGTAAGGTGAGTAAATTAATCATGTGCTTATTTTACTGGCAAATACAACTACATTTGAGATCGACTGAACCAAATTCGAGCTGTAATTTCTCGCGGTTAACACATAGGCTCTTTTAAACAAGTCGTTACTTTTATTTCAAGTAATTAATTTAATCGGACTGCTAATAACTTTGACTTTCAGTTTTACTGGTTCAAAAAGACTGTTCATAAGTTCTGTGCTTTAAAACTCATCATAAATCTTAATAAAATAAAAATATTATTACACATATAATTAAGTAGACTTAAATATGATTATCGGTCTAATCTTGTTTAATCAATCATTAATAATAAAATGTGATCTAAGATTTCAGCTGCTTCTAGCAATCTACAGGCTACACCAATACACCACGTATTCCAACATAATATTAAACTATTCAAATCTCCTCTATTATTTTTCAATAATGGAAACATCAAGGCTAAAATTATTAATTTGTTGTCTTTTAATAGTATATATATAAAACAGATCCCACATCTCAGCACAGATGATTAGTTAGCACAATTTCTTATAAAATTTACAAATTATGGAGTGGAGAAGTATATAATTATTTTTTAGATACATATTATGACTAATATGCATTTAGACTATGTCAGAGTCAATTATTAAAAAAATGAGATAAAAAATGGAGTTTGAAGAAAAATAATGATAATCTCATGCGAGATAATATTAACTGTTTATTAAGATATTCATATCTATAATTTGATTTTAATACTACCCAAGATTTGTTGGTCTGTTGGTATCCACCTCCCATTTTATGTGAGAGGTCCTGAGTTCAAATTCAGGTCGCCACAAGTTGTGGCTCTTCCCTCCTTTATGGAGCTAGATATAGTTTTTATGGTTTAAGATTTATAACTATCAACCCGGGTTTGTCGGGTTAGATATGTAGGGTATCCTTCCCTCTTGAATTAAAAAAAATAATAATTTGATTTTAATACTATAGTGTTCAAACGCAAGGCATGGGTTCTCGCATTCATTTATTTTTCAATGCAAGAGTAAATGAGTTGTATACAAATTGAGCCGAGTACAATAAGATATTATTAAAAACTTGTTTGAAATATTATCAAACTTTAAAATTTATTTTTATGTTAACCGAGTCAAGTTGGAACGAGTTTAATCGAGTCGAAGTTGAAATGAGCTCAAGTAATTTGAATTTTTAATATTTAATTATTATTTTAAATAATTAATTTCAAGACTTACCGAACAAAAAATTGTTCAAATTTGATTTGTTATGCTATCAAATCAAACTCAAATAAATGCTTAACCTCAAACCGCGTAGTGAATTGTTTAGTATGTTTTCCAACTCTACTAGCTAAATCCAACTCAATACAACAAAAATTATAACATCGTTTAGGCAATGATTTAGTAATAATTATTTCCATTTTGTTGTGAAAGATCTTGAGTTCAAACTTAGTTTGATACAAATTATAAGTATTATAAAAATATCAAGAACCAGCCAGTTCTCATGACCCTGGACCGGGTCAACCGGTTCACTGGTCATTGAGTTTGTGCCGGTTTGGTGGTCTAACTCGAACCGTTATATGGGATAGATAGCGGTTCAACTGGTCCGAACGTCTAGGTCGGCTTGAGTTTCAAAACACTGATAGAACTTAGAATCTCATTTTTATTTTCCCATAATACCCTTGAAGCAATCCCTCAAATGACAAGAATGCCACATACTAGAAACTACCGTTACAAGAAACAGTTGATCAAATTCACCGCTAACTGTACTATACGCTTTACATACATACACATTACATACATGTCTTTGTTTTCTTCTCCTCTCAATCACATTAAAGTAGAGTACCGTCCTAACAATTATGGATTTTGATGCTTCCACAAATTCTCTGTCTCCATTTCTTCTCACCTCTATCCGTCGGAATCCCATCATTTTCCGGCGAGCCACGTCATCTTTCCGGCTAGTTCTTGCTTCTCCGGCCTGGTGACGCACACCCCACTTTCTCATCGCTTTAAAAAATCTCAAGGTGTTTTATTTGATTGCCCTCCTTAATTATCTTTTTGAATTTTGAGGTTTTAGTTTTTGTTAAGTAAATTTCTATATTTGTACAAAATTGAATATTTTTTTGGTCAGATGTACTGTGAGTTCTTATTTTATGTTTATTTTTTTTGGTAATTAATTTGACTTCTAATTATGGTTGGTTTCTGTGAATAAAGAGCATCAAAAGGGTTACAACCTTTTTCAATTAATTCTCAATCGTTTGGGGTTAAATATTTAATTAAGAATATTCCAGGGGTTGATGTTTTTATGTCTGTTTACCATGGTGATATATATTAGTATTGGAATTCCATGTAAGAATTTGAACAATAGATTCTCTTACTTTTCAGTACAGATAAAAAAAAGTTTATTTAATCTAATTCCAGATTCATCTTCCTTTTACATTCTGTATTTAGAAAAGTTCACTAGCAGCTTTCTGAGTCAGATGACATCTTAATTTTCTTAGCTCTAAGTTTTGTCACATTCACTATAAACTTGTACAAGCATATATAGACTGTTTATTTATGTGAAAATTGAAATTTAGTATTTGTATGTAAAGACTTGCACTTGTGTAGGTCATAAGCCGATTGGGGGGTGTGCGGTGTTGCTATGGGGCATTTTTCATCGATGTTCAATGGGCTGGCGAGGTCATTTTCAATCAAGAGAACAAAAAATTTGAAGAACACTTGTGATGGAAGAGAAGCTGTTGAAGCTATGGCGAAGGACGCGAAGAAAAATGAGTTGATATTGAGGACGTCGGGCATTGTTAACGTTGACGGGTCGAAGAATTTGGCTTCTGTTTTCTCAAAAAGAGGAAAAAGGTGTTAACCAAGATTGCTGCATCGTTTGGGAGGTATACTCATTGATCTTATACTAGGAGTGGTGGTTGGCTGAGCTTATAAGTTGTTACAAAATGTTTGATATATCTTTTAGCGAAACAGCTTATGTTTATAAGCTTCCAAACAAAATCAGGAAAGAACTTATAAGCTCTAAAATAAATCTTACTAGTACTAAGAATTTGTAAGCTCTTTAAAATAAGCTTAGGCAAACACCCTCTAAGTTTGGATCATCATTTTATGTTACTTCACATCTTTCCGGTCATTGATTATAGTTGCAATGATAATATGGCCTTCATTTTGATGTTTTTTTTTGATTTTGTGCTTTTAGGAATTTGGATGCCAAGAAGATATGCTATTTTGTGGGATATTTGACGGGCACGGTCCGTGGGGACATTTTGTGGCGAAGAATGTTAGAGAATCAATGCCGTCATCTCTTCTCTGTAATTGGCAAGAAACATTGGTTGAAACTTCGGATGATCCTGATTTTGATTTGGGTTCAGATAAAAAGCTTCATAGATTCAATATATGGAAGCATTCTTATTTGAAGACGTGTGCTGCTGTAGATCAGGAGCTCGAGAAGCATCGTAGAATCGATACGTTTCACAGTGGAACCACCGCCTTGACAATTGTTAGACAGGTAAAACTGAGTCTTCTTGTTCTATCATTTGGAATCATGGCATTTTATTACTTGGTCGGACTATGTAAGGTTGCATTTGGATGGAAGCATTTGATTTGAAGAAAGGATTTATAATGAAGGATGGTAAATGACTCCAATGTTGTGCTTGTAGAAAAAATTACTCCAAAATTATCAAAACAAGCTCAATGTTTTAAATCCCTTAGCTCCTCTGAAATCCTTCAACCCAAACACATCCTAAAGGTTATTTAACATTTTGGTAAACACATCGTAGAGTTTGGTCATATTTCATCCTATTAATAGGTTGTCAAAGTCCATGTTCTTTTATTTTAGAGAAGGTATGCTAGTCAGTAGACAACAATTGGTTATTGACTTTTAAAGAGCACGCCTCTTATAATTCTTCCTGGGGATGGTTTGTGGTTGCTAAGACATATTCCGTGCAAGATACAAGATTGTGTTTAATGGTTGAGAGCCTAGATATAACCCACTGTGCCCATTCTACCACTAAGAACGAAGAAGCGAAGTTTGATGGTTGACTGTTAAAAAGGTTGTTTCCACTTGTAGCTTCATCATCAATCTTCCGTATTGGATGCATAACAAAATTCGGGTTGCTTATAATTCTATCTTTAAGGAAAAATCATGAAAAAGTCACAATTTTTTATTTGGAACTATGAAACAGAGGCAGTCATAGTAATTGAAAACTATTATGCTTTTCCCTTACACTCCGTTTGGTTCAAGAATTTTGGTGAAGAAAAAGAAATGATAGGGAAAGGAAAATAAAATCAACAAAACCCTAATTCTTAAAGTTTGCATGGTTGTCTAGAGAAAACTTATGGAACTAAACAATTAAATGATTTCAAATGTTCCCTAAAAAAGTAATTTTGTAAATGTCATTAAAAAAATCATGAAATCACATTGTAAAAGATATAAATTAGATGTGGAGTGAGAAGAGTTCTTTGTTTCCGCCGTTTTCCTGGAAAAGGATTTTGCTCAAGTTATTATTAGATTTACTCTCGTATTTTCTTTTCCTTTTCATTTTCTCTACTAACTACTAACCAAACAAGGGAAAATAATTCTCATTGCGTTTTCTTTTCCTTTCCCTATCAGTTCCATTGAAACAATAGTGTTAGTTTTTGGGTTTTTCAAGATTACGAACATCAGACAATCTTCATCGATTCAAATTTCAAGCTTCTCTAAGACTTGTGCAACATTTTAGCAACTTGTCTTCTCTGTATTAATTATGTCCAGAATTTACAAAGGCGGTTGCAAATGTCTTCATTTTTTTGAGGTGGTCCTCAAAAAGTTGGTCTTTTGTATCATTTAAAAGGGGACCATCTTTATGAGAATGTTTATCTTTAGTCAATTTATCACAACTTGCATCTATTATTTTTCATCTACCTATTTCTCAAGAAAGCTCTAGAATTAACTTTATGTCTAGATGTTTGTTTATATTTCGAACTTGAATTTCCTTCTCGTTTAACACGTGAAAGGGTTTTTTGTGTTATTTTCCACTCTACAACAATAATGGCTTGGTGGATATTTGCTAGTATCATGAAACCACAAATTGTACTATTATGGGGTTTCTTTGCTTTTTCTCTCCAAATTTTTGATGTTTTTGTCAGGGAGATATTATTTTCTTAGCAAATGTGGGAGACTCGCGTGCTGTACTAGGCACCACTTGTGACGATGGAAATTTGGTAGCGGTCCAGCTTACCATTGACTTCAAGCCCAATCTGCCTCGTTAGTCTCTTTCCCACTATGTTTGTGTGCATATGCTTCAATATATACATGTATGTATGTATCTTTATCTTGATTAGATTTTGTTAAAATATGGCGTCTACAGAAGAGGCTGAGCGGATAATGGAGTGCAGAGGACGAGTTTATAGTCTGGATGATGAGCCAGGGGTTCATAGAGTGTGGTTGCCGCACGAGGAATCTCCTGGACTAGCAATGTCGAGAGCTTTTGGGGACTATTGTGTGAAGGATTTTGGACTTATATCTGTGCCTGAAGTCACTCACAGACATATTACCAACAAAGACCAATTTATCGTGCTCGCAACAGACGGGGTATGCATAATCTTACTAATCTATCTTGACTTCTTGCCCAACGAATATAGATCAATGCAAATATGAATTCTTTCTCTAATCTTTTAAGGATTAAAACAAAATGCACCCATGAACTATCTTCATTGTCGCATATACTCTCCCTACGCTTTCTAAGGTACACAATAGTCCCTCATCAAAATTTGTTTGAACCTCCGTAGACCATTTTGTTATCTTGTTATCTTAGAAAGCTCAGGACTATGAGCGACGGTGAGAAGTTTAAGGGTACATTTTGTATTTAGCCCATCTTCCAATCTCACTAAATAGTCCCACGGTTAAAATGCATGTTGGAGTGTATACGGAATATTAAGCTTTGATTTGTGGCCTAATACACGCCGTCTCTTTTAGTTAATAGTACAAGATTTCTTGACATGACACATTTAGATAATTTCTATAAAGTCTCACTGAATTTCGAGACTATTACAACCATTCGTGTGATGGAACTCTCGTCGGTTCGACTATATACTGATTATTGTGATTATTCTCGTGGGACTCCCTAAACAATTATCTAGGAGGTCATTAAGTGATTGATAATAAAAAATTTTGTTTCGATGTGAAGGTTTGGGATGTCATATCTAATCAAGAAGCGGTACAAATCGTATCGACGAGTCCTGATCGGGCAAAATCTGGTAAGCATCTTGTAAAGAGTGCTGCTTGTGCGTGGAAGCGGAAGAGAAAGGGAATAGCAATGGATGATATATCAGCAATTGTGCTATTTTTTCATTCATCTGATCAAATTAACCCTCTATCTGTATCTACATTCAAATAATGTTATTAGAGATCTCAATCAAATATTTATTATGTCTTCTTATTAGCTATCCCCTCTTATTTTCCTTTTTGGTCGTTGTATTCCCCCCCCCCCCCCCCCCCCCACACACACTTCATACTTTCAAAGCTCCTAAATATTTTGGTGGTTCCAATCAGCATTTGGGGATAATTAATACCTTTATAAATTTCCGAGTTGAATTAAATCCAATTAGGGTTAGTTACGACGAAATTAGGGATAGTTGATGACGCCATTCTGTTAACAAGATTCCATCTCAATTTCTTATTTCTTTTGCAATTCTTTCTTTTTGTATAAATAGAGAAAATTTAAGCAATGAAAAGACATGGATAATTTTATGGAACTCAATGCTCCTATTGCATTAAATACTACTTATTGAACTTGAGGTATGTGGCTTTTACGTAGAAGGTGGATGATGAAAACCACCAATTCCAAATTGAATTTGTGGTATTTAATGCATTAGGAGTATCATAGGATTATCAAAAAACATGCATTGTTTGAACAAATACTTGTCTTTTTCTGCAAACTAGAATTTTGGGGTTTATCAGCAAGGTTTAAAAGGATTGATTTTTCTAAGATCCTCTATTGAGCTGATGTTTCCATTTATATACTTTGGTTGCTATCAATTTGACATCTAGAGTCAGGTTTCTCAACAGGGAGAAAAAAGAGCGAAGAGGAAACAAAAACAATCATCAACAAAGGTGGATACACATTCAACTGATTTAAGAAATGAAGTAGATATATTTACAGACTAACTGAAATTAAGTGGTGAAAAGAACTGAGATATCCATCGAGTAGATGATAAATATGGTATCTTCGCTCGCCTCTGGTATCTATATTATACTAAAAGTGTGAATAACTTAAATGTGGTGTTAAAAGTGTGTTTGGACGAGTTTTCTTAAGAGAAAAACATGTAATGATTATGGTTGATGTGATATATTTTTTATTGTGAAAAATTTGTCTTAGATATAATATTTCATGAACGAATTTTAGTCAAATTCATCGATGTAGACATAATAAAAAGGCAAAATGGATCTTATTTTGCATCTTGCGTTATTTTATATTAGAATATGTGATTAATTTTTCATTCAGAGTTGCGAAAAGCCGGATAAAATATTTTTAATCGATGAGAAACTGTCAAATCATGAATAGTTTAAAGCTACTTTTTCTATTTTTCTTGGAATTTTATTTTAAAAAGTAGACAGAATTTTTTTCCAAAGAAAATTTGGTAACACACCACCCAACCACATTTTTGAGAGTTTTTTACTGTGAAAATTGATTTTTGGGGTAGAGATAGCCAACCAATTAGGCCCTAAGGTGTTTGTTCCAATTGTGAGTTTACATTTCTATCCTTATTATTACAATTATGATTGAGCATAAATAATATTTACTAGATGAAATTCCTCAACTTTACTACAATGTTAATGAAAAATGAAGTCACCTCCACCTTACTACAAATTAATTAATGGAAAATGAATGTCATTAATCCAAATATTACACCTTTCAACCTCTTCATATAAATAGAAAAATTTTCATCTTCCAATTTTACAACATGTGTTGAACTCTTCATCTCCCAAACTATCTATTGAAATAAGTATAATTTAGTACATATTACATTCACCATTTTCCTAAAAGATTGATGAGTCATAAAAAAGATACTCCACATTTCAAAAACTTTCCACCTTCTTTAGCGATTCATGACACATTTAATAAAAATCTTGAATCTTTTCTCAATAAAAAACATAACTTGTTATAAGATCCTAAACTTTTACAAATGAATTTTTTCGTGTACGATGAAATAGAAGTTTAAGCATATAAACTGAAACACAAATCAAAATCAAATGTTGGACAAACAAGTTTTGAGATGGAAGAATTGTACGTGCTCACATGAGCAGATGGAGCTAATCTCTTGATATAAAAGCTTAGGATCATATAGCAATGGGGCTAATGGAGTAGAGTGGAAAGAAAAGATTAGAGGTGTGGTGAACAAGAAATGGTGAAGAATATCCCAGTCTTCCTACAGAATCATTGTGAAGTGGAGATAAATGTTGGAATTTTGGATTAGGATAAGAATATTATAGTTGGTTAAAATAGTCAAACTCACAAAGTTTCTCAACTATGCAATGCTTCCTTAGACCATGATATAGTCCTATATATAACCTATGACATATTTTCATAAATTAACTTATGCATTAATAATTTTTTTTTTCAATGTTAGTTATATAAATTCAAGTATATATTGAAGACAATATAGAATGTCAAAGGATTTGCCCCAATACAAATTCCTTGATATTACAAGCGCCATCTGGCCCAATTACCCCATGCAGGAACCTTCCAGGAACATCACCATTCACATAATCTATCCGAGCTTTCAGATATATATTTAGCTTGTAAGCACTTACACATAATTCAAGAACTTCCATTTGTGGTGAGGCCCAGATAAATAGAACAATTCAGTCGAAGGAGGAAGAGAAACATTAAAAGGAACTTGTGTTTAACTCAATGACTCTTGCTCACATTATTTGACCTTATGATAGCAGGACTCGGTTCATTCGAATTTGGACTAAAAACTGTTGATGGCTCATTCAAATCATGGAAGTCTACATTAATAATAGAAATTCATTATGTATTAAACACATTTACATACTTGTAGATACATGATGTTCAAATATAATATTAAATGTAATAATATAAAATAAAAATTGAATATCCATTATATATGTTGGATCCGTAGATTTATTAAAGCTGTGAATAAACAACTTAATAGAATGAACTTCATTACTCTTGAAGACAATCATGGTATAGTAATCTATACTACAATAAAAGTATGGATCTTGGAAGGTGTTTCTTTCAACTGTGAGTCGACTAATTTACCCTTTTTAAAACTTAAAAAATAGTTATATTTTGATAAATGACATCATGGGATCAAGGTTTCCCAATGAATTTAACACAGCAATTACTCCATTAACTAATGAAAAACTTAATGATAAATCACAACTCTTCAATTCCCCTTACAAACCTTTTCATATGCAAAAGTAGCCGATCAATCTAATTGGTTGAATTAATATTTTTCATAATTTTTCCAACAATCATGGAAGTCTTATAGTTTAATAAACTTATTACAAAATTGTTTATTGTTGGTAAAATAGCAAGAAAAGATGGAACAAAAGCTCATTTCGATTATCATTTCCTTGATGTAGATTTAGATGATTTTTTTTTTTTGAAATAATTTGAGTTGCTGGTTTCGAGTGGCGAAGAAGTGAGACAGGACATCAGTTGAAGAAAAGACAAGCCATGAGGATGCACATTGGGAATATGATCTGCATATTGTGTCAATTTTTTTTAGAAAGATGGCTGAATTAGTATTCAACATTGTTATGAGTTAGTTGAATAAAGAGTTGAGCCTGTGTCTACAACAAGACCGTTCAAGTTTGTTAAGTTTATTGTTTTTGGTTTAGTTTCTTCATGATACAATTTCTTGAATAAATATGTCATGCCCATACCAGAAATTAGTTTAACCGGCAAACATTTGTTGTTGGATTTAAAAGTTTTAACAACACATGCACCTTAACACTTTGTTTGGTTCAAAGAAATTGCTAGAGAAAGGAAAAAAACCCAAGGAAAACCATTTTTCATTGTTTGGTTATTAGAGAAAATGAAAAGGAAAAGAAAATAGGAGAGAAAACCATACAGTAATTTGAGCCCATATCTTTTTTATTGTTGGTGAGGAAAAGGGTGGGAAAAAGAAATGATTTCCTTGTGTTCTTTCTCCTTTCCCAACCAATTTTTTTGAACCAAACAGAGTAAATATATCACTAGACATAACCACCTTTCTTGCCTTAGGAGTATGAGATGACATAGTGATCTGACTTACTGTTTGCGATACTTTTTGTAATTAATTCTGATTATGTTTCAAAATAATAATTACGTACTTTTATTCTAGATGATGTGTCTTATTTGGCTAATAAAATCAATTGAAAGTCTCGTACATAAAACCTTAAAGAATAAAAAAAGAACCAAATATGTCTTCAATATGAATAAGAAAAATCATATTAATTTAAGCATAAAGAAAACTTCAGACAGACAAAAATATTAAAAAAATCTGATTGACGTCATGTTAATTGATGATAGTGCAACGAGAAGATGAGAACTTAACCATCAAATAAAGAATAAACATGTAAAATAGCCAAAAAGTTACAAATTAAATAAAAAGGTCAGTAGAACTTCAACTGTCAAATTAGCAAAAGATATTAAATTAACAATATTTTCTTAAAGAAAATTAATGATCAACAAAAAATAAAAAGTGAATCATATCTTCAAAACTAGGCAAAACGTAGTCTTATGAAGTATATATAGATTACATTTTGTTACCATTTGTTTGTATAAAAAATAGCTCATTTACACATAGTTTTTACTAGTTAATATAAATCATCCAACAGGAGGTGGCCAAGGAATCGCGTATAAGTAGAGGTCAAGGGCCGAAAAATTAGGGGTATGAAGTACCAAGCGTTCTATGGTGGAATAATCAAAGTTCCATGGACAAGATCTAAGAGGTGGGGTTACATATGTGAGATATTCATCTAGTTGGATGACACACCATCAAATCTAAGTGAAGTTGGTTATAGTTCACCTGAAAGATAAATAAGGCTACTAGAATAATCAAACATCTGCACCACCAGTAATTCTAATTCCTTCTTGAAGGCTCACTCCCCCACTAATGTATGATGAAAGAGCTATAGACTACGTTTTTAATGTGATGAGAAATTCTCATCTCATGTCTCCATGTGTGCTTTAACTGGAGTACATGATTTCTCAACATGAGAGTTATAGGAAAATACCACGGAAAGCCAATACACATTCTGACAGATACGTACGTTGATTATACCCTTGGGAGGTTGTGATGCGGTATTGGGGGTCCAATGGCTTATTACTTGGAAGACATCGACTGGAACTTTAAACCAGCTGAAAATGTTGACTCATATCAACAATAAGAAGATGGCTTTAAAAGGAATGCAACCACGCTCCATTAAGCTAGCCAGTACCAAAAACATGAAAATATTTTGCAAAAATTAGCACAAATATCTATCATGCATGTTGCGATATTATCATTCAAAGGAAGGGTGATAAAAAAAGACTTATAAGCTCAACCAAGTACCCTACAAATTTAATGTTTGGATCAAAGACTTCTACAATAAAAGAGAAAAGGAAAAGATTATGGTTGGAAAACTGGATAAATCGCAGATTTTTTGGGATTAGATAGTGACTGATTCTTAGGGATTCACAAGGATTTTTTTTCTAAATTATCTGCTATCCTAGGTAGTATATATTGTAGTCTTTTCTATTGCATCAACAGAAAAGAAAACATAGTTCATAAGAAAAATATTTTTTTTTTCATGGTATTAGAGCCAGTAATTTTGCTATTAAATTTTACACTCGAGTACTCAACCTTTGTAATTTATTACAAGTAAGTCCACCGAACGAATAATGTGTTGGGTTTCACGTAAAAATACATAAACGCAGAGGAAGAATTTCAAAAATTTAATTTAAAACCCAAAAGTGTACTTTAATTCGCATAATTGAATCTCAAACAAGCATTAATGGGTAAATCCGACTTACCCATTGAAGCGAGGTGGTAGGAGAATCCAATTCTTCTTTTAAGCTTTAGATTGATGAACTTCTTGAATATAATTCTTCAACTCTCGTGTTCTTCAATGCTTGAAGTTGTAGATGAATCCAACAACGAATCACGTTGCCTCTAAATTATCATGCGCGAATTGATGACGAAAAATTCCCTTCTTGTTCTCTATAGGGGCGACGACTTTTGTGTATAGAGAGGGATGATATTTTTCTTCTTCTATTCTTTTTGAAGAGTTACAATTCATGTAATGTATTCTTTTCTTTTAGGTTAAAGTCAAGAGAGCTTTTTTATAACTCAATGACTTGTTGACCAAGACAAAACAAAAGAGACCAATTTGATCATCCAACCTAGCCTAATGAGGACGCCCCATGTAGGGTCCGAAATTCTTTTGTTTTGTTAATTTTTTTATTCAATTAATTATTTATTTTATCCAATAAATAAATATATTAATTAAATAATAAAATCAATTAGATAAATTAATTCATTAATATATTTCTCTAAGAAATTAATTAATAATTAATCTTATCCAATAATTAATTATCTTATCCAATAAGCAATTAATTATTTAACTTATCTAATAAATTAGGTCTCTCCAAAAATAAAATAGAAAATAGAAAATCCCTTTTTCAATTTTCTTCATCAATTCTTTAGCACGACTCTTTAGGTTCGTTTCATTTGACAATGAAAGGAAACCAAAGGAAGTGGGTAACACTTAGCCAGTCATGTGGCCCACTTCGTAACCCAAATGAAATACGAATGAATGGATCATTCCACAACCTTTCAATCGTAAATACCGTGTATGTATAAACCCTTCGTTCACGTTCCCTGATCAAGTGAGAGTAATGGTTATGTCGAACTCATTGGACTTGACCATATGTATAAATTATAATAATATGAGATCATTGAGATCGATTTGGTGCCTAGCACAATTGTCTCGTTTGCTTTGGCCAAAGACTTTGATCTCTATTTATCTATAATCACATAGGGTACATTCTCATTCACTTATGAGAGAACAAATCCCTCTTAGATATCTGCTAAGACTACCACTTGCCCATCAAATCCGCATTTCAAGGTTGACCCCACCAACGGGTGAATTGGGTCTTGATGGGGTTGGTGGAGTCGGATCAAAATAAGGTCAAGAAGAGGAGTCAAAATAGATCCAAGAAGAGTCGGGGTTGACTGGGATTGCAAAAGGATAAGAAGAAGTCGAAAAATTGAAGCTGGGAAGTGCAGATACGCACAGTTGCGCCCAGGCGCCAACATGGCGGCGCCCAGGCGCCACAGGCAGAGGGGTGCGCTTAGGCGCCACTGTATGGCGCCTGGGCGCGGGCAACAGCGCTGGAGACGCGTTTTTGACGGTTTTTCCTTATTTTGGCATGTCTTGAGTCCTACTTTGATTGGAATTGTTTCCTATTGTGTTAGGAATTATTCCCTAGTTGTTTAGGAATGTTTTACCTAATTTGTTAGGGTTTAGACTTCTCCACCATTATAAATATGAGAACTCCACTTGTAATTGATTGGATGTACTTTGAAAGAAATAAAGATGTAGTCTAGGTTGGCTCGTGGATGTAGGCAATTATGCCGAACCACGTTAAATCCTCGTGTTCGTTATCTTCATGTCTAGGCTTAGGTTTTATTGTTTTCTTGTTTATTCTTCGTGCTCTGATGCCTACCATCCCTAACAGGTCTAACTACTCTAGTGAAAGACTTGACGTCACAAGTGCATCTTTAGCCTGATACTTCAGGTCAAAGGTTCACATATACCTATTACGCATAATCAGTTCTGTCATTGACAATCACAGAGTGAAAACCTATGTGACAGAATAGATGTGAGTCGTGTTCGAGCATATCAGTTCCACTGATGTGCCTACAATCTTAATCTCCTATCATCCAATGATACTAGACAGGCACTCCCATGTCGGAGTTAAGATTGTACAAGTATTCGAAATCTTTATTTGTCCATTAAAGACTTCATATTACTTGCGAATTTGTTTTAGTAATCAAGATCGATCTCTCTAGTGCCACTCTTCCTATCCCATAGAAAGTAGAGGGATCGCACTGAAAACATAGACAAAATGTTTTACACAACTTATAGATGAAGATAAGAATTATGTGAAAACTTAAATGATGCCTTTTATTATAAATAATATTTAAGTTCAGTACAAGATAGATGCCCTATTCATAATATCCTCTATGGCATTTGAGGGCATAATCCTAACATAATGTGACTTAGATTGTGCACTCGACTACCTATACATTGCATGATATGTGCACTTTGCATCATATCCTATGACATTTTGTGCACCTGACTACCTATATATTGCATGATATGTGCACTTTGATACACTATTTAAGTCATGCCTTAGACACTTGATATATTTTTCAGATGGAATATTCCAAATTATTCCTCCGGTGGACTTACTTATAACAAATTACAAAGGTTGGGTACTCGAGTGTAAAATTAAATAACATAGGTATCAAAGTGCTCCGACCGACATAGGTTGGGGTCGAAACTGTATTTTACCCTATTCATGCTTGAAGAAACATTTTTCTGCACAAAAATCATGTTCTCAGTTTCAACAGAAATGTTCTCTTCACATAAATTATTTTCTCAGTTTCAATAGAAATGTTCTCTTCACACAAATTATTCTTCTTAGTTTCAACATGGTATCAGAGAGGTAAGGCTTTGAATTCCTAGGAAATATCAATCTGAGTGTTTGGCCTTTATTGTCAACAATATGAGGCGACGAGGGCGACGCCGAATTAGGTGGGGGAGGATGTCACGACTCACCCAAGAAAATCCACCTCACTTCACACAAATGAGTTCAAAAGGTCTACACTATCCTTGTATTTATAGTAGTGTAGGGATATTTCTAGAACATCTCTAGAAAGTGTGTAGAGAATGATAGAAGCATTCTAGAATTTCTCTAGAGTAGTTTTGTAAATATCTAGACTAGGAAATATCTAGATAGTAAATCGTAGCCGTTAGATTAGAATGATCTTAACTGTCCATTCTCAAAGGGAGTTGTATAAATAGGGGCTAGACTTCATTTGTAAAACATCCAACAACTTGAGAGAAATAAAAGTACTTTGAGTATACTAAACAATTCATCTCTACTTTCGAGTTCTTTGCTTAATATCCCGAGCATACGAGCATGAGTTTGAACGAGGCTGACTTAGCGAACCTTGCAAGAGGCAGAGCGACGAGCTAAGTGCCTCACTAGGCATTACTACGAGAGTAAGTCAGTGATAGAGCGCCTGATATCTGTGGGCGTTTCCAGTTCGGTAGTATTTACGAGGTAGTCATTGATGTTGGAGATAAAGGTCTAGACTAGTAGCACTTGTGAAGAGATGGGACAACAGATCTTCATCTCCAACATCAATGACTACTTCATAAATAAGTCACGAGTAAAATCTTTTTAACCCTTGCTTTAGAGTACTTTGACTTGCCGCGGAGGATTAGGGTTGCTCTTTGGCTTGCAAGCCTCCTAAAACTTCTTCTCCATTCTCCGACTCTACCAGGTGCTGACCTTTTGTGCTTCAGAATATAGATGTTGCCAGTGCTAACTAATAAACGAACAAATTGGTGAGGTTAGCATAGCATTCTCATGATCCACAACCTCTAATTATACTAAGATTGAACTTAAAACTTGATTGATGTCTAATCTATTTATCATTCAAATGATTGCATATGAAAGATTGGGTGCCTTTGTTGATGGACTTCAGCATGATGACTGGTGGAGAGGAGTCCCAACATGATGGAATGGGTATGGATTACATTCATTTGTTTGTTTCAAAAGAAGACACATTTATTCGAATTACCATTTTTTAGAGTGTTTGAAGAGATTGAGCAACTAATGACAATCACATTTACTTGAACAGGTAGTGTTTTTATGTTCGGTCGCATTCTACTTAGTATGATATCTAAACGAGAGATAACTATAGAGTGGAGCCATCATCTCATTCCCTCATAGATAGGTGGAGATATCTAGATAGGTTGGCGTATGTGGATCCACAACTGGACTAAAGTTTTGAAGCGGATACGCACTTTGATGCTTCTGATGGGTCACAAGTTTCGAATCTCGCTATTAAATGCCCTACACTCAAAACTTGAAGAACGTCCAACGATGGGACAAGTTTTCGGTGTGTTATACAACGATGACACAATTGGCCTCAATTTGCCATTTCCCTTCATCTAGAATTTTAAAAAAGTGCGATGCAATCTTAAGTCTATATAGTAAAGTTACGAAATGTTTGTAAAGTTTACTATTCCAATGGTTTTGATTTCACTTCTTTTAAAAAAATCTGATTTTGATATCCCAATAAGCATTTTAACATTGATCATCATATTTCTCTTTGCATTTGTCAATTAAGGCTGTAATTACTATTAATATATTCTTCCCTCACCCAAAAAAACTAAAAGATCTGATACTCTTCCCAGAATATAATATAGTGGTCCTTACTGACAGCAGAATTTGTCCTTGTCAATAGGCTAGCAGAAATAGACGGGGGACATATAGAATTTCTTGAGATGTCCCTTCACATTAGATCAATCCAATAACTTCCGTTTCACCATTCGGATGTTGCATTTGTGTTTTAATATCTCCTTTAAATTTCAACCAAACTGGAATAGTGCGTGAAGCAATATGGTATGAGCAAACGCTCATTTACTTCAATAGGTAAATAGATTTTACTCTGCTGCGCAATTTGAACTTCTCAAAGGCTGTATGAGTTAGTTGTTTCGAAATCTACCCCGGGGTTAGTTGCAAATTATTCAACTCTCGCCCAAAACTTCTTGCCAAGTAAACTAGCCCTTCCAAACATGATCTTATACCTCAACCTGATATGGTTTTCTTTTGGTTTTAGCATGAAAATTTCTATATTTATAAATCAGTCCTTGTTTAATCATTTGTATGTTAGAGTTTCTAAATGCATAATGCAGTATCAAAACAAATACACTTTCTATTCTTATGGCTTATCGATTTTTCACATTTTCCATATCAATATACTCTGCATTTAAGGTGTCTTCGGTTAATTCCACATGTCTTTTTTGCATATTATTTTAATATTTCTTGGTGCTAGCTGTTGACATGATAATCGAGTTGGAATCACCAAAATGCTTTTTATTTATTTGACTACGATTTTATAAAAGTATTATGTGTTATTTTTTTAAGTCTGCAGTTCAAATTACCCTTATCTCATTCGTTTTCTTTTGAGAGTCAATGTGGTTTAGATTTTCAAACTCTGTTATTGACATCAAGGTTTAGAGTTCTAATCTTGCAAGTGTTTGTGTTTGTAGACTACAATTCCCGCTCTACCACTTGTTTTGTAGGAAGATTTTAAGGGCAGTGAGATTGAGGTAGGTTGCTGCAGTGAGGAAAAAAGATGTAATTTCAAAGTTTTGTCAACTAAAGAGATTGATGAACACCTCACTGTGATCAGTCGTGTGACTAAATGACCAATAGACCCAAAAATTTCAAAGGCTATGCTTGAATTTATTTGCATTATTATCTTTGTGTCCCTCTGATCTGTTTTCTCACTATCTCTTTGTTGGAAAGCAAACATATTTTGGTTATCACCGGCGGAACTCGAAGTGTGAGCATATGGTTGGTCGAATTCTCCTCTGCTTCTACTATCTCCACCACCATAGACGCCTCTCTCCCATTCTACAACACACAATAACAAAGAAAATCACATCGCATTTAAAGGAACATAAGAACACATATACACACAGTGACATAGATACATACCGATTCACTGGGGATAGCCAAGTCGAGAACAATCTAGTTGGATAAGTATTTACTTGAGTTCTTAAAATATAAAAATTATTTTCAGTACATTGTAATATTGATAGCTCCAATACAAGTTTTGTAAGAGGCAAAATAAGGATATTTTGGATTAACACAGGCGCAAACACAAACATTAAATTAGCTAGTTGGATGGGTAAAGCTGCCGAAAAGCGAGCGGCCAGCTAAGGACAGTGCTGACATTTAGGGACGCACCTCATGTCATCACTGGTGGGGAGTATTCAATATCCCAATGCAGTCGGAAAATAGATATACATTCGAAAAGCAAAGGCACAATTTTTGGTTGCTATATATCAAAAAAACAAAGAGCAAATTGCAGGCGGTGCCTAAAATAAGAAACACGTCTCTTATCACAGCCAATGAGTACAAGCCAAGTCTCCAATGCTATCAGAAAATGGATACACATCTCCCGATTGTACCGGTGCTAAATCAATAAAGATTTGATTGAGTAGATAGGAATCTATGTTTACTAAATCGTAGGCAAGTAATGAGTCTAGAAGCTGTATAATCTGAATTAAATTTAAAATTAATCTTAAACTGTATCAAATGTTTGAAGTTATAGTTTCATGTGTAAATGGATCGGATGGAGCAAAGTATTAATAATCAGGCTTATTCAAAATTTTGTTCAGCTTGAAAAATATATATAGGTTAATCAAGTTATTACTTTGGTTGGTTCCAACTAAACTCTTGGAAGAATTACACAAAGACCCCTTCATTTATTATGTGATCGCTAAAACCCCCCTTATTTATTTAAAATTACTAAGCCGACCCCTCACATTAACGATTTTTTTACAATTACACCTCTTATATGTTTAAATATTCTTACATACCCCTGTCAACCTTACAAATAGATCCCTTAAGAAAGTGTGTTGATAATTTCCAATAACTGAATGGAAGTTTTGGTAAATACACAATGAGTTAGGAGGTCTGCATGTCATTTTCCCTAAACTTTTAAGTCACCTGAGCAATTTCATTTTCCTTAATCATAGTGCAGTGTAATTAGTCTATTTGAAGTAGAGCAAGTTTGAACTCCTCAGTTCTTATATAAAGAATATGGTTAAATGTAATCTATTGCGTTAAATAGAGTGAATTGAAACTAACATTTAGATATCAATTTCAAATAGATATACACCGGTCACTTTAAAGATTTATAAGTCGTCGGAAAGTGAATGTCTGATAGACGTTGGTGCCGAGAATTTGTGACCCACCCCCAAGCAGAACTAGTGCAAATAAACCTATATTCCAATAGTGTGTAAAAATAGTTACACACCTCCTAGTACAACCGGCAACATAGTCTTCAACGATGGCAGGAAGCAAACGCACAGCTCCCCGTCAGATTAGTAGCAAAGCGTACAACTTTCAGCGGACGCGCATGTTATACATTGATCACTTAATTTACACTCTTTCGACCTACAACCATTTCCTCATTTAATATTGCATTTGAATGAATCACCTGCCCCAGCATAAAGTTGATATTCTTGCTGGGTTGGTTTCAGTAATAAAATATTAAAGTTGAAGAACGACGTATATGCCCAAAGTTAAAAAGTATTAACTCGGCTATCTCTATGCTTACTGAAGGAGGAGGCTCTTACACGAGACAATGGGAAAATGCAATGCCATGTCACCCCTACAAACTACCCGAGGACAATTATTAGCAGCCAACCAAAAACATAATCAATTGCATAAGATACTTTCTAATATTTGACATGTTTTCTGAACATTCACCAAGCCAAGCCCATTTAAAAGATGCTTTCAATACAAAAGTGACTGTATAGGTGCATCTCCATATTGCTACCCGGTCTTTACATCCACACCACCTCGCCCTATGGATCGACGTGTAATTGTGTTATACCAATTTTTGTTTCCAACAATGGTAGCGGATGCACCCTCACTAATCAATGGTCCATGCATAATTTTGGAGCGTCTATTTGTCCATAAGTGTACATAGATATTATGACGCATGCTCCAATTCTTACCAATATAACCTATGCAACTTTCATTGTGCAATGTATCCTGATCCCGTATTGGATTTGGAGGAATATCCTGTTGTATTCCGGGCGAAGAGCACGCTCAGGACGATGCATTTCCAAGATGTCATAGAAGATTAATGGACATTGTGATCTCCAATGTGCATATCCATCTTCTCGTTGCAACCATGTAACATCGTCGGGATCATAAGACTGCCAAATAAACTACATTTGGGAAAACAAATATTATGAACAATATATCAATTATCAACAACTATGTAACAGTATAAAAATAACATTATCAATTTTCTTACATCAGTTCATGACATTTTATCCAAAATATCTGTAATAACTCATAGTTCCTTACGCGCCGTATGCATGTGACTGAGATGTTTTGACCACCTATATGATGTTAGTTAGAGTTTATGTCGTCAGTGAACATATACATTGATTATTAATACAAGTAAAAGCTGTATAGTAATATTTTACTTGGCACCATATGGGTACGTTGGAAGTGGCTCGTTTCCATCAAGACGAATCGGCACCCATCGATCCTTTTCAACTAATTGGACAGGCAGTAATCTTGGTTACCGTGGCTATGGCCAAACTATAAGATAATATAATTAATACAACTTCAAATATGAAAGATGATTTCAATTAAGTATATACACATTTAATTTGTACCTGCAAAAGTTGTATCGCTCAACAAATATTGTTTGCATAAACTTTTGTTGAATTGCACAATCCATGATATAGACACGCCAATACAACACTACCTCAACTAAAGTGCCGAACTCACCCAATGTCACACATATGGGGGAGAAATAACAAACTCACAGAATTGCCCGAGGTATCCGGGCACATGAGTACCCCTAGGAGATATAGTGCACATGCACGAGCATATTGCACTATGCTTTCATCATTCGTTAGATCAGTGATCTTCGTATTTTCAAAATATTTATCCAGGTCACTAAGTTTCAGTTGCCCGCCTTTGAACGCATCACTATTTGAAAGAAATCCTAATAAGTTCTCACATAAATTTTGTCATGCAATAGGACTCATGCTCAAATATGTGCCTGTTATAGCATTGCACTCTATAGAGAGTTCCCAAATAGTTGCAATGTCCTTAAGTGTGACTGTTGCCTCCCCGCAACGAAGATGAAATGTATGAGTTTCAGGGCACCATCTTTCAACTAGAGCAGTGATCAACATTTTATGTCTCTCTCTTCTCGCTCATCTCTCTCTCTCTCTCCCCCCTTTTTCTCTTTCCCATATTTCTTTTTTCTTTCTCTCTCTCTCTCCCTTCATTTTCTCTTTCCCATTTTCACCTGCACTTTACCTTCTCCACACTTCATTCTAGCCTCCCTCACCTCGCCCCACACATCTGAAAATTTTCTAATTTATTTATGTATTCTATTTTCAATTTTATGTAATATATTATCACAATAAAATGCAATTAACCCTAAAATAAAAGAAAAAAATCCAGTCAATGAAAATTTAAGTGTGATACTTACTTTTGAAGAACGAGATAACAAAATATGAATTATCTTTTGTCTACACTGCAACGGCGTGAAATTTTCTGCAAATTAATGTAAATAATCAGTGTAATACAAATCAAAATTGACTAAAATCAAAATTTCTAAAATAATTTTCCTACGAAAGAAAATTGTAAATTTTTGAGTGAAATAAAATGATGAAGGTTTGAGATATATAAAGTAAAAATTTCACTCAATGCTTAACTACCCCACCCCTAACCAACCCAGTGTTAACCTGCAAGGCTGCAACACCATGCAAAAAGGGAGAGGCTGTCAGAAACTTTATTGAAAGCGCCATTTCATATGGCGCCTTAAGAAAAAAAATAGAAATTGAATGTGCCATTTGAAATGGCGTCTTCAAAAAAAAAAATCAAAAACAAAAAAAAAACAGAAATTGAAGACGCCATTTCGGATGGCACCTTCAATTTAATTTTCGGAATAATGGAAATTGAAGGGAAATTGAAGGTGCACCTACAGGTTAGTTTGATAAATGGTATAAAAAAATCGGTCATTTTGACAAGTTTGACCGAAAAATCGGTCAAACTGATAAAAAAAAAAACTCATTTGGTTAGTAGTTGGTATTCCCTAACCTTTTTCTAAACCTTTAGTTTGAGCTTCATTGTAAGATGAGATGATAGAATTTTGTTAGGAATTTCATGTTAGAAGTTTTGATGATGACAATTAAGTTTTTGTTAGACCCCAAAAAAGTTGTAAGTTTATTTTCGTAGAAAACTTGTATAGGCTTTGAAGCGTTAGACTTGTAATAGATTTATTAGGCTTTGTTATCTTACTTTAGAGTGTTAGGCAAAATAGTCTTAGGCTGAGCGTCTGATGATTTCTGAGTGAGTTTATCAGTGGTAAAGTTCGAAGACTCAAGCGCCTGATCTCAGAAGATAGATACAGTCTCCAAGCGTCCACTTTGGCCAGCTATATCAAGCGTTACCTTATGGGACAGAAGTGATTTCACCTGAATTTACTTCTAAGTCCAGAAGGAGTTTAATGCAAATATTCTCAAAGCATTAAATACCAACGGGTATTAATTTCAAATGCATTAAATGTTGATAAGAGCATTTAATATGATAAGCAATGTCAGACGTACGGAGAAGCCACCCTATTGGACTGTCAACTATCTCAGACTGCAGCACCAACTTTCGTGCAGCAGATTTTCAGGAAAAAGGACAAAAGCTGTTCACTCGCGAAAGTGAGAGACACGCGCCAGTGCATGTGTCAAACGGACACTTTCTCCAAGAATACCTATAAATAGGACTTCAACAACAAACAAAAAAGCGAGAACAATTTTATCAAGCAAAATTGCTGTTGCATTAAAATCTCATTCCTTAAACTCTCAGAAAAGCCAGAAAATTCAAGAAACATCCTACTTGCTTTTCTTATATTCCTGAGACAGTCAACAAATATCTCAAACATTCTTTTTGAAGAAACCAGATTCCTACTGAGATATTACCAAGTTGTTTGAACTTCATCAAAATCAAACAAACCTTTTAGAAAATCCCATCCAAGCCTCGCGATCTGTGTGAAGTCGAAGTTGGATACTTGCATCATTTCTGGGTGAAAGAAGCAAGAGGGTTGAAGTGATTTGAAGCAGAAATCTGTGTGATCAAGGAGCTCAAGTCATCGACATCCATCTCTCCCTAATTTGTAGAAGATTCTGTGTGATTCTTTGAGAATCATTTTAGTGGATTGCCTCCAAGTGCAAAGGAGAAGAAGGACGTAGTTGGGATTACACCACCCAACGAACCTTACAAATATTGTGTTATTTACTTTTCAGTCATTTCATTCATCTATCATATCATTGCATAAGTAAAACACAATCAAAAGCTAAGCACCTAAGAAACATCTTGTGACGCTAAAACTTTCAAAGAGAAGACTCCAAAATCATTCCGCTGTGCTAACCCTGATTAAAAGAACTGAACGCTTAACCTACAAGGTCAAAGTATTCAATTCCTGAAGTCTAAGTTAACTTTATAAAACAGTCTTCATTAGACGCTTCACAAAGTCTCAAATATCTTATGTGAACGCTAAGGTGAAGCGTCACACACTTCAAGCGCCTATCATTTCAAGCGTCCAAATACGTTTAATACGAAATCTTTTTAAGTCGAAAAAGACTAAAGGGTCTATTCACCCCCCCCCCCTTCTAGACCCTTTCGTATGCCACTTGGGACCAACAAGTGGTATCAGAGCGGTTAATTTTGAAATTTTTAAATTTCCAAGCATAACTGCTTGTTTAGATCCTTTTCTTTCAAAATCTAGTTGCTTTTTAAAGCTTAGATATGGCATTTGCTAAAGTTCCCAAATTGACAGAATCAAATTTTGACACATGGAAAGTCAAAGCATTTACGTATTTATGTTCATGCGATGATGACATGTGCGATATTATTTCAGATGGGCCAATCAAAATATACAAAGTTATCACAAGAGCGCCTGGAGCCACAGAAGAAACCCCTGATGGTTACGTTGAAAAACCAAAACAAGAATGGTCTCCAGATGAGCGTCGAAGAGCTAACTTGGACAATGTTGGTCGCAACGCTCTGTATACGGCTATTGGTGATAATGATAACTTATTCAATAAAATCAAATCTTGCAAAACGACTAAAGAAATATGGGATAAGCTGGCTACAATCTGTGGTGGTTCAGCTCAAATCAAAGAAAACAAACTTTCCATTGCTAAGGAAAAGTTTAACGGATTTAAGATGCTACCCAATGAAACGCTAGAGCAATTGGATATAAGATTCACAGCTCTTGTTACAGAACTTACGTCGTTGGGAATGGACTTACAGAATCGAGAAATGGTGGTTAAGATCTTTAGAAGTCTACCAAGTAAATTCTTGATGAAGACAACAGCTATGAGAGAATCAAACATGCTGGATCTTAACTCCAGAAGACGCCTTTTCAGAGATAAAAGCTTTTGAGTTCGAGTTGAACTCTGCTAGTGACATTGTGAGTAATCCAGTGATTGAATCTGGAGCGCTCATTGCATCAATCAAAGGCAAATCGGGTAACAAAGGAAAGAATTCGGACATTAATGAGGAAGAAGAGTTGGCTTTGCTGAATAGATTCAGGAAGTTCTTGAGATATGAAAAGAAAGGAAAAGGTCCTAATAATCAAGGACAAAGTTCATATCAAGCGCCTTCTCCCATACAACAACAGTTTCAAGCGCCTCAATATTCTGTTCCTTTACCTCAAGCGCCTGCTCAATATCAAGCGTCTACTCAAAGTCTCCAGCTCCAGTGGTTTCAAAACCACACACTGCAAGGCTAACAAAACAACAAAAATGAAAACCAATCTTTGTTATAATTGCAGGAAAACGGGGCACTACCAGGTAAATTGTCCCTATCCAAATGTATCCAAGCCCTCAAGGCAGGATTACTTGGATAGAAACCAATTCAGGAGCAACCTTCGACAACAAGGTTTGCTTGCGGAATCAGAACCAGCATCAGCACCTGAAGATTTAGAATCATCAGACGAAAGTAGTGATGATGATGAGCCGATAGATGACTCAGCGCTCATATGTCTCATGGCCAGAGATGATGAAGCGTCCCCTGAGGTAATCAATGAATTATCAATTCCTCTTTCTTATGATGAATTACTTGACAAAGTCAAAGAATATTACAATGAATGTCAAGAAGCTGCCAAAATATATCAAAATGATCTCGCTATTATTTCATCACTCACAAACGATAAAGTAACGCTCAGAGCAGAGTTGCAAATTCAGCAACAGTGCATTGAGAAAAACCAATCGCTTGAGAGTGAAGTTATTCAATTGAAAGGTGATCTTGATATAATAGTCAAGAGAGAAGCTGATCTGATGGCTAGACTTGCCAAGTCAGAACAGCTCATCTCATCGTTGTCCAAAGCATCCAGAAAGCTCGACAATGTGACTAAAATAACAAGGTTGTTTGGAGAAAAGACGGTTTAGGATGCAATGAATTCGGTAAACAACCAAACAAACCTAATGTTACGGCAAACAACAAAGGAAAGGGTGTTTTCTTTGTTGAGAAAGGTTCACAAGGTCAAACTCAAAATGAACCAAGGGACAATGGTAAGAGGCCAAATGAGAAAGTCAAAACTAACTCAGACAAGGGTAAGGCTAAAGCAAATGATCCACAAAGACAGACTCATCCAAACGCTCAAAAAGCTAAGGATAAATCTAGTCACTGTGAATCAAGCGCTAAGCGTCTAGCACCAAACGTGCAACTCAAGCCAGAGCCAAGGAAATACCAGCGTCGATATCCAAACAGTCAAGATCATATTATCGATACTATGATAATTATGATTATGACTATTATTATAATCGTGGATATTATTATACATCCAAAAATTACACACAGCACAAGGTGAAACCAAAAAAGGCCAATATTCCTACTATGAAGACAAGGCAAATTTGGGTTCCTAAAGTTTAATTAACACTAACAAGGATACTAATGTTGAAGGACCCAAGCAACAATGGGTACCTAAACAGAAATAGAACTTCCCTTTTGATTGCAGGTACCTAGAGCTAAAGTCAATACATCTGTTTGGTTTTGATAGTGGATCGTCAAGGCACATGACAGGTTCCAAAGATCTTCTGATCAACTATCAAGCTGCCAATGGTCCTCAGGTTGTATTTGGTGATAACTCCAAAGGTAAAACCAAAGGTATAGGTACTGTGCATAGGGGGAACATCATGATAAGTGATGTTTATTTTGTTGAGGGTCTAAAGCACAATTATTAAGCATAAGTCAATTCTGCGATAAAGGCTTTGAAGTCATATTCTCAAGTGACTATTGCTATATAAACGACGCTAAGACTAAATCTACTAAACTAAAAGGAAAAAGGAATAACAACGTATATTTGGTAGATTGGGGTTCAACACTTGATAACAACCCAACATGCTTTGTTGCTAAAAATGAATCTAAAATGGGTTGGTTATGGCATAGAAAATGAATCACCTCAACTTTAAGACAATCTCTCAGCTTATAAGTCAAAATCTTGTAGAGGGATTGCCAAATGGACCATTTCATAAGGATCGCCTCTGTGACGCTTGTCAAATGGGTAAACAAGTTAAATCATCTTTCAAGAGAAAACCTCATCTATCTACTTCTAGAATACTTGAACTACTTCACATGGATTTGTTTGGACCTGTTCAAACAATCAGTGTAAGCGGTTAAAAAGTATACTTTAGTGGTAGTAGACGATTTCTCTAGATTTACTTGGGTGGAATTTCTTTCATCCAAAGATGAAACATGTGACAAGTTAACAGCGCTTATTCGGCAACTTCAAACATTGAAAAATCTTAAGGTTGCAAGAATAAGAAGCGATCACGGTACTGAGTTTACTAACAAGGTTGTTGAGAAGTTTTGTGCAGAAAATGGAATACATCATGAGTATTCAGCTCCCAGAACTCCCCAACAAAATGGTGTTGCTGAGCGCCGGAACCGAACGCTTAAGGAAGCCGCTAGGACTATGTTAGCTGAATCAAGCTTGCTCCTAGATTTTGGGCCGAAGCGATCAACACTGCTTGTTACACTCAAATCGATGCATGATCAACAAACAGCATGGAAAAACTCCATATGAACTGTGGAAGGGACGTAAGCAAATATTTCATACTTTCACGTCTTTGGTTCTAAATGTTTATTCATAATAATGGATCTCCAAAGCCTAAAGACTTTTGATCCTAAAGCGGATGAAGGAATCTTTCTAGGCTACGCCAAAAATGGAAAGAATTTTCGCATTCTCAATAAGATCAAATCGAAGGTTGAGGAATCTATTCATGTTGTGTTTGATGATGCTAACCAAGAGCCAGTAAGGTAAAATGTAAATGATGTAGGAGTTGAAGATCTATGTCATCAAGCGTCCAAAATTACTATTGATGAAGATACTGACGATGATGATGAGATCTCAGTGCCTCCTCCTAAGAATACTCGTGAAATCAATCTAAATTATCATGTAAGAAATACGGATGATCATGAAGAGAATGATCATCAAGAGCAAAGAAGGATCGTGAACTTGAAGCGCCAACGCAGGAGAATGGTCAAGCGAATGATTCTCAAGCGCCTGTTCATTCTCAAAACCCCTTCCAAACAGATAGACTATGGTTACGTGACCATCCACTGAGCAAATCATTGGAGATATTGAAGCACCAGTTAGAACTAGAGCCGCTACATTAATGAGGCTATGTTCGCAAGCTTTCTATCTCAAATGGAACTAAGAAAGTGGATGAAGCGTTAAGTGATCCAAGTTGGATTGAAGCTATGCAAGAAGAGCTCAATCAGTTTGAGCGAAATAAAGTTTGGATGCTAGTACCAAGACCAACTCATCAAGGAGTTATTGGAACTAGATGGGTATATAGAAACAAGATGGATGAGGACGGCATTGTTGTAAGAAACAAGGCAGACTCGTAGCTCAAGGATACTGCCAAGAGGAGGGCATTGACTTTGATGAGATACGCTCCTGTTGCTCGTCTTGAAGCAATCCGCATGTTTCTAGCGTACGCAGCGTTTAACAAGTTTACAGTATTTCAAATGGACGTAAAGAGTGCCTTCCTGAATGGTAAACTCCAAGAAGAAGTGTATGTGGAGCAACCTCCAGGATTCATCAACAATCATGGTAAGGGTATGGTTACAAGCTAGAAAAGCACTTTATGGGCTTAAGCAAGCACCTCGAGCATGGTATGACACTCTCTCTATCTTTCTTATTGGTAAAGGTTTTTCAAAAGGCAGCGTTGACACAACGTTATTTAAAATTACCAATGATGAAGATATTCTTTAGTTCAAATTTACGTTGATGACATTATATTGGTTCTACTAATAAGCGTCTGTGTGAGAAATTTTCGAAAATGATGCAAGAACAATTTGAAATGAGCATGATGGGTGAATTAACCTTCTTCTTAGGACTACAAGTTAAACAACTCCCTAATGGCATATTTATCAACCAAGAATATACACGAGATATGATTAAGAAATTTGGTATGGAAAATGCATCATATTCAAAAATTCCAATGAGCCAAACGCTTAAGTTAGATAAAGATGAAAGTGGAAAGAAAGTTGATATCACTAATTATAGAGGTATCATAGGATCACTTCTTTATCTCACTGCCAGTAGATGATATTATGTTTTCGGTATGTATGTGTGCACGATTCCAAGCTGATCCTAAAGAGTCACACTTGACTGCTGCCAAGAAAAATCCTTAAATACCTAAAAGGCACACAACATGTGGGCTTATGGTATCCCAGGGATTCTCCTTTGAAAAATCGGTTACTCAGATGCAGATTTTGCAGGTTGCAAAATAGATCGTAAAAGCACTAGTGGTACTTGTCAATTCTTAGGTGATAGGTTAGTTTCATGGCATAGCAAGAAACAACAATCCATAGCTACCTCCACAGCCGAAGCTGAGTATGTAGCTGCAGGAAGTTGTTGTGCACAAGTTCTATGGATGAGGCAACAACTTAGAGATTACGGAACAATCTTAGGACCAACTCCCATTCATTGTGATAACCAAAGCGCTTTAGCCATGACTCAAAACCCTGTTCTTCATTCAAGAACCAAACACATTGACATTAGATACCATTTCCTTCGTGACCACGTTCAAAAGAAAGATATCTCCATGCATTCATTGGAACTGACAAACAACTGGCAGATATCTTCACCAAAGCACTCAATGAACAACGTTTTCTCACTTTGAGAAGTGAACTAGGTATGATTGATTTAAACGCTTGATCATGAAGCATCATATTTATTAGGCATATAATTTAGGGGGAATCCACTTAAGTATATCTCACAATATTCTTTAAAAAAAAAAAAATATTTTACTTGATCATAACTGTAAGCGTCAATGATAAAAATTTCAGATGCATAATCATCAACGCTCAGTTCTATGTTTGCATAAAATATTGAATGCTCAAAATATTGAAAAGATTTTGACTTCAAGCGTCCATTATATCAGCTAAGCGCTGAATAGTTTATCAAAAATTTATAAAATATTTCGTTACAAGCCATGCATAAAGTTTTCAAACCTTTTTCAAGGTCGTGGGTAGACTCAAAGGTCTATTTTGTACTCTACTCACACGCCTCTATCACATCAAACTGGCGGGTACTCAAATTTTTTAAAAATGACGGTTCAGAGATAGCACGTATTTGTGTACGTGTCAGTGTACAAACATGCGCGTGTGTTTACACTCTGAAAATACCAAACGTTAATTTTTTTTAACTCGGATGTCAAATCTTTATATGTGAGAATTACCAAATGTAACTTCTCTCTTTACACAAAACTCGCGTCCGCAGTTAATAAATTTATGGCTAAGATTCAACAGTTATTACACGTGTTTAAATCCTACTAAGACTACATAACACAAGTTTCAAAACTCTTTACTGTGTCATTTAAAACACAAACTCTGCAGAAAAAGTAACTTACTTTCTACTCAAGCATATCTGCAAATCTCTCTTTATCTCTCTTCAAAACAACAGAAAATCTCAGTCCATCTTCTTCTTTAAAAAAAAATGGCACCAAAGAAATCATCATCTACTTCTGCTGAAATTACCATCAAGGTAACTGAAGGTCTTGTTGTCGACTGGAAATTTCTATATGAACAAACTCAGATCAAACTGACGGACATAATGGACATGGTCGTCAAAGCTGGGCTCAAACCCTTCTTAACCCAATACTCTTATATGTTTCCCACTGAAGTTGAAACTTTCTGGAAGACTGCTACACTTTCAGAGGACAAGAAGTCCATCTCTTGTCAAATTCCCTTCTCCAAGAAGGAGTCTCCAAAGGAATTCATCCTATCTGCTTCACCATTGCCAAGAACTTCAATTTGCCTAATGAGGGTGAGGCATTGGATTCTGTTACGTTGAAACAAATTAAGGAAGCATGGGCAATCATGAGTGCGTACGACGACGTTCCTTACACTCAGTACTTCGAGAAGAAAGACCTGGTGTCCAAATACGGTTATTGGCTGATTTCTGCAGCAAGATCATAGAATGCCGCGTGGGAACCTTTGATAAGGTAATCCTGTTCAATTTCAGATGATGGTTGCTATACTCTTCAACATCAAAATCAACTGGAGTGAGTACATCTTTGGACGGTTTCGGGACAGTCTAAGCGCTTCAAATAAGCCTTATGGCTCATCCTGAGGACATCTGTTTAAATCGAATTGTGTGTACTCGTCTGGACTTCCGTTGAATAAGTCCAAGTTGTTGGGGAAAAAGGATTCTGAACAATATGTTCAATCCTCCAAAAGTTAGTGGTGCGGCTAGACCCCTATCTGAGCGGCTGGAAGAACGCCAACTGCTTGCTCAAAAGGCTGAGAGACCAGTGCCAGAGGAAGCTGTGAAGCGTCCAGCAGCAACGAAGAAGAGAGCCCCAGAAACCCCAAAGTTAAATTGCCGTCCCCTCTCAAAAGATTGATGAGGAAACTGATGAGGATGCCGAGGACAAGTTGCCTCTCAAAAGACGAAAGCTGGAAGGGATCATTAAGCAAATAGACTTTGAAGAACCAGCTGCTGATCCTCCCGCTCCTCCGGCTAAACTAGTTGAAGGAGTCAACATTAAGAAAATCTTTAAGCGTTCCAGGACTAGCAAAGCGTCAAGCTACTCCTGAAGAGCCTGAGACAGTTGAGCCAAGCGCTCAAGTTGGCGTTGAGCCAAGCGCTCAAGATGTGCTGTGAGCCAAGCGCTCCAGGAAACTACTGTTGAGCTTAGTTCTCAGGGTAAGTTTATTTCTTCCCAAGCTTTCTATTCTACATCTGTAGAAGATCCTGCTCTTATAGAGGATGCTCTGTTTTTCAGCTATAGTTCCAGCTGCTGCTGAAGTGTCCACAGATGTTCTGTTGGATGTTGACTGACTGGAGTCGTAGCTATCGCTCAAGATGTTGCCGCTGAAGTAGCTGCAATTGAAATGAGGGACCTGCTACTTTAACAGAGGCACGTTCAGAAGGTCAGAACGCTGCTGAAGACGTTAGAGCTCCTCGTCACTTCTTTCAACTCGATCCGCTGAAGAAAATGATCATTCAATTAACTATATGCCCCCAGCGCTCGACGAAGATTTATTCCTGCAGGATATAATAAAGAAAGATATATTGTGCGAAGAAGCGACGCTGCAAGACTGATTGACTTTGACAGCGAAATCAAAGCAACCGTTCTAGACAGACCAGGGAGACAGACCTCCTAGATGTGCGTGGATGCGTACTATCTGACAATGGCCACAGCCGACCAACTGGGTTCGCGCTAAGGGATTACACTGTTCGTGTGTATGATCCTCTCCGTCCTAGCTTTCTCAATCCATCAGAGTCAGTCATGAACAGAGAAGGTACACACATTCCCACAGACGGCTCACAGCGCTGAAAATCTTGCATCGGTCCGTCCTCTCAGTCTATGGAAAATAAAGAGATTCATGCTGGGGGAGCGCCTTGAATCGTTGACCGATCTGCTCCAGACTGAAGTGATGCTTACTTTGACAGCGTCTGAATGCCAACTATCAGCCTGATAGCACCGCTTTGAAGCCATAAGAGATATTCTCTGAAGGCATTCGTCTATGGTGACTGCTGGCACAGACTTCTGTATAATGAAGTAAATTGGGTTGAAGCGTACATGGGACATAAATACACCTTCCCAGAGTTAGTCCAAGCTCCCCATCTTTTCGGCATAGGCATGCATGACAGAAGCGTCAATTCGCCAAGTATTGCCTCCTGAAGCGTCAACAAAGACTCGGACCTGTTCTCAAGCTCCCAATTATTAGACATCAAATAGAACAATGTCTACGTCAAGAACTTCAGAGAGTATCCCTCACCCCTCTTCGGTTTAATGCTCAAGCGTCTTCCAGTGGTACAGTTGGTGAACGTGCTTAAATCTTGCTCAAGCCACTGTGAAGAAAACTTCAATCTGATGGTGAAGATTCTATCTCCCGTATCTCTCTTTGATAAAATCTTCACTGCCAATCTCAGATCTTGGAACGGCTCAGTGATCAATTCATTCAAAGGATATCCACTGCTCCTTCCATTCGCAGTGAGGTACTCAATCACTATGAGTATGTTCTCTCTCTGCTTGAAAGGAATCAAGAGCTCGCTCAAATCCATTTATCCGAT